>JAQHUG010000384.1:48847-105485 GCA_028555095.1 Dicrostonyx torquatus | reverse complement strand
AACAACAACAACAACAAAGAAAAACACATTCTGCCATTCAGCAATATGCCAAACTTAGGTCTAGACACTGGCTTAGACGAGAGAGTGACAACAATCCCCTGAGACTGCAGGAGACACCCACCACCCTACAACCACTCAGAATAACACGTCACCTCGACTGGGCACGGAAGAGGCGACTTCAAGCAAGTGCTTCCAAGAACAAATGAACAAACTTGCCAATGGAACAGTTGAGGCTTGATCTTCTGGAGGAGGAGAAAGTGGATGGGGCTCTGCCACACAGAAAAGTCATCTCTCCTGCCTGGATGACCAGCAACTTCAGCACGTACAAGAATACTTTGAGGAGTGGTGGTTTTTACATAGGCAAGAGGAGATTTAAAACTTGAGAAGACAAAATAAGAAGGGGGTCTAGGAGAAGGCAGTGTACAGAATAAGGAAGACTGTTTAGTTCTGGGCATTCAGAGAGCTCAGAGCTTGAAGGTGTTTGCTGCTCACCAGACAAGCTGGGTGCTTGATTCCCAGGACTCACATAGAGCAAGGAGAGAACTGGCTCCTGCAGGCTGTTCTCAGACCTCAACACATACCTTCCACACACAAATCAACAAATAAATGCAATTTTTATTTTTTATAAAAGGTTCGTTCTGAAGATAGGGGCTGAGTCTATTTTAGGCTACAAATTCTGAACCATTTAAACTAACACTAAGACCACAGGTGTGGACAGTCATCTATCATGCAGCTCTTAGGGAAACTGAAAACTACTTGAGAATTTTTTTTAATTTTATTATTTTTTATTTTATTTTTTTAATTTTTCAAGACAGGGTTTCTCTATGTAGTCCTAACTGTCCTGGAACTCACACTGCAGCACAGGCTGGCCTCGAACTCACAGAGATCCACCTGCCTCTGCCTCCCGAATGCTGGGATTAAAGGTATGTGCCACTGCTGCCCAGCTCCAAGAGAATTTTTTTTTTTTTTTTTTTTTGGTTTTTCGAGACAGGGTTTCTCTGTAGCTTTGAAGCCTGTCCTGGAACTAACTCTTGTAGACCAGGCTGGTTTCGAATTCACAAAGATCTGCCTGCGTCTGCCTCCTGAGTGCTGGGATTAAAGGCATGCTCCACCACCGCCCGGTTAAGACTTCTCTTTTTCATTTTTCATTTGGGGGGCAGGTAGGGTCTATGTGCCCCAAGCTGGCCTCAGACTTAGAATGTAACTAAAGAGGATCTTGCACCTTCTGTATGTGGGATTATAGGTTTGTGCTACCAAACCTGTCGTGTGGTCCCAGGGACTGAACCCAGGACTTCTTGTATGTTGAGTCTCATCCCCAGCCTCAGTATTCCTTTTCAAATAACATTTAACTGACTGAAAGGTATTTTGGTCTGTAGCTCTCAGTAGGCAATGGCTATATAATGTATACTATTCTAGTACTGTGTATATGTGGGCAGCTGTTAAGTAAAGAATTTCCTACCTGTGACACTCAGGAACAAAACTGAGTCTGATCGCTATTTTACAATGAGCAAGTCACACAGCTACTGTGAACGTTGCTTGTTACACAGCTACAGAACGTCTGCTCTTCCTGCTTACAAAGCACTTAGGAGAAACACAAGTTGGGCAGGGCAGTCTTTGTCATGTGAAAGTTCTTGGCACAATATAAGAAAAAATAATTCTATAAAGCATCCTTGAGGTAGATGGAAAACTAACAATATCCCAAATGTGTTCCAAGACATCATTTCAATATATAGAAATATAGAGAAAGAGATTAACAGTGTGGTAAAAGCTTGAAAACAAAACTAGGGAGAGGAAAAATTTACCCTTGTCTTCCACCCCGAGATAATTACCACTGCCAAGCAAGACCCTATTCAGGACCCCACACATCTACACAAAACATCCCTCCACTAGAGCCAGTCTTGGGGTCATGGTGCTGGAGTTTATCTGGTCACCTGGCCACTCTTGCAGAAGCAAACAATAAGCTCACACCACCACAGAAAAAGCTCAGAAGCAGAAATGAGTAAATTACTGTGGTTTGGCATTGCTTTCCTATATGGATGGGCAATGGTGCTACACAAAGAACCTCTACAGAGAAAGCTGAGGTCATTGCCTCATTATGTCAGTAAATGATTTCAGCACATAAGAGAACTGGGCGATAGTAATTCAAGCAGCCTAAAAGATGGGGAACGGCACAGCATTCAAACTAGGACTCATTACACACTTAGAGAACTTATACTTTCAAACCCACAGCAGGTTAGTGTATGCACCTGTAGTTACATTTTAGACTGGCTGACATCTTTATCTGAGAGCTATATATGAAAGAAGACAGATCACTTCCCATACCATTTACCACTGCTTCCAAACTAAATGGTGCCGTAAGTGAAATAAAAATCTCTGGGGTTTCCTCCTTAAGCCCCTTGGATCAGGTAGCTCTAATTTTCATCAGGTTAGGAATCCAGGTGGCTGGACACCTCCCAAAGGGAAAGTAGCTGAGTGGCCAATGTCCCAGAAGTGAGATCCAAACAACATAGCACATGAAGGGGAAACACCTTCAAACCTGATGTGTACGGTAACAGCTCAGTGTACAGAGAGCAAAGGCTAAAATATTGTGAAATGTGCTCATGTGGCACATTTTGGGGATTAAATTTAGGTTATTTATGTGCATGCATGAGGTAGAATGTGTGTGGAGTGGTGCACTTGCAGGGGTGAGCCTGTGGAGGCCAGAGGCTGACACGATTAGTCTTCCTCAATACATTTCCACCATATTTTTCAGGCAGGGATTTCCCCCTGAATGTAGGCCTTGCTGTTTCAGCTAGCTGACCGGCTGGTCAGTGAACTCCAGTATCCACCTGCATCCTCCCCATGCACTGCTGGGGTGGATAAGATAGGGCTGGGTGATCCAAACTCTACTGAGCCATCTCTCTAGCTGCCCACCATTTGATCATTTTTATAACTGGCCAGAAGCTGATTTAAAAAACACTGAGCGATGAGCAATCCTGTAATCTCTCTTCCTCCTTCTCACTCCTAGAATACAGCCTCTTAACTTGGGTACTTGGGGCTAGCAAAAGTAGATAAGCCATGTAAAACTGATATCTGAATTAGAGGTCACAGGTCCTGTGACACACTGTCAATATCTTAAACTGCAACATGGCAAGATTAGTTAATGCTCTTTTATTTTGTTTTTTGAGATAGGCTTTCTCTGGTAACTCTGGCCACCCTGGGACTTTCTCTGTGGCAAGCTGGTCTCAACAAAGTTCGACCTGCCCCTGACCTCCACCAAGCTACCACCAGCCAGCAAGAATGGCAAATTCCACTGCTAACATGAAAGATGCTAGCAGATCCCTAATGACACAGGCCTCCTGCCTGCCCTCTCTGGAGCAGAGTACTTGTATGTGCAGAATTCTGTATATGCACAATTGCTGGATGAAAACACCAGGATCTATTTCCCTGGGGCTGTGTGAGGCTCCTCTTAGGAAAATTTCCTACTTGCAACATAGATGTCCCTAATAGCATATGGAAGTGTTTCAATTCCTACTCAGAAATTTCTAGAACAGAAGGTAAATGGACAAAAAGCTTATTCAGCCTGCTCTGCTGAATTTGGGCATTAGGAGAACCATGTCTTTGTTATGAAATTATTAACCTGTGTAACGTGATCAAGAACATTATGCTTCATCTTGAAGGTTCCACAGAGAGAGAGCATGCATGTTTAGAATTCAGAGGCTTGCAGTGGGCTGACGGTGAAGGTCTATGGCTCCATTCAGCAGTGGACAGCTGTGACTTCTTTCAAGGGCCACTGAGCTCCCCTCTGGCAGTGACACTTATGAAAGGGTTGATAAAAGGCTTCCATTCCTTGAGAGCCCTCCCTGATCCTGTGGGGCACTCTCACTTTTAACCCAAAACCATGAGAGTAGCCATTTACTCTGGACCCACACTGCCTTGACAGGGGCCAGGAGAAGGTTGCTTCTAAGAACTGCATGTTGTGTTGTTTCCCACCCTTTGCCATTTACTGAAACTGAACCTTTAGCCATGCTGCAGGGGATCTGCCAACATGGATGGCTTCTAGACTAAGAGCCCCCTTTGTGTCCAAGGACCCAACTTGAATACTATACAATGTGAAAGGGAACCCATCCAAGATTCTGAATGAGTGGGTCTGAAGTATGCACCATTATGGACACAAAGTGCCTCACTGTGTTAGTCTGTTAGAGGTATCCTGTGTTACATTTTGAGAAACACTTGAAGCCACAGAGCTATTTCTCTTTCAAACATATTGACACCACAAATGTGAAGGGAAAAAAAGCACACACAGCTAATGAGCCCACAGCCAACCCAAGTGCTCTGAGAAGTTAGTCAAAACCTAGGAGAAAACTGTTAACGTGAGCCTGAATCCATAAGCATAGCTCAGCGTGGCAGCTATGAATGAGAAACCAAGCACACAGTGCAGCCCTCCAGGGAAGCTATCCAAATCCACGCTGTTGAGCTAAGAGCACTTGCTGCTCTTACAGGACCCAGGTTTAGTTCCCAGTACCTGCAACAGTTTGTAACTCTGGTTCTACGGTACCTGTTACCTTCTTCTAGCCTAAAGAGCACAAGGCACATACACAGTGTGCATACATACATGCAAGCAAAACACTCATACACATAAAATAAACAAATCATTAAAGAGTATTATCTGGTATTTGATCTAAGAAAAAATAAAGTTTTCATAAATTTGTTGAAACATTCTGAACAGCAAAGAAATTTGAGAATTGTCTAGTTGGCCCTAGGATCTAAAGTTCTAACTCCTAAATTCACAATGGAAAAAGACCTCACTTTTAAAAAAGAAAACTTTAAAGATACAAAACATATTAAAGGATATTTATTTTTTTCAGGTCTATTTCAAATTTATATTAATGACCTCCTAAAATTTTTAATGAAACAAAACTCTATCCCACATCTACTCCTATGTTGGCTGTTGAATTGAGATGAAGTGTCAATTGAGGATATTAATGGGTTAATATCTGTGATACAAAACAGCCATGTCCTCACAGAAGTGTGGATGTCGCAGGCAGTCAACACTGGGATTCAGAAGGAGGCGTGCTTCTGCACAGGTCTGGGAATGCTATGGTATGTGCTGTGCAGAAAGTGACAACAGAGAGCACTCCATAGGTTCATGTGATGATGTATGCAGAGTTCCAGGTCCCACCTCAGAAAGAAAAGGTATATGTCCAAATACCCAGAGAGTAGCTGTCAAAGAGAAACGTTCTGATAAACCTACCGGGAGGAGTGCAAGCATCCGCAGGAGACTGGACAAATGTAGACCGCCTTTTGGTGGGCATGGGCAAAGCCATTTTTTGTTCTTTGTGCTTTGCCAGAGCAGCCTGAACCGCTTCTGTGTGGATATCTGAAAAGAAGACATATGGGTTATTTGCACTTGTGCTGGATGGTAACCTCTGAGGAAGGAACTATTGGTACTTAGGTTGTTAAATGCCAAGGGGGTGGTTTAGGTGGCTTTATTCATGTTTTGATTCAGATCAATTAAGATAAAAACCAAAGATAGAAACAAAAGAAGTCAAGGGAAATTTCATAGAGAACAGTGAAGACTGATTACACAACTTTGGGACACAGCAAAGGGCTGACTAGAGGGGGCGTGAGTCTAGCAAGCACTTGTGCCCAGAGGGAGTCCCGCCTCTACGTGGACTGGAGTTAATTCCAAGGAAAATTTTGAATTAGAGCACTTCCAACAAAAGTAGCCTAGGGTATGCTTAGTTGTCGAAAAGAACTCAGTTTGAGACCCTTGGGTGTGTGCCACAGGGACAGAAGGGGTGATTAACTCAGTTGAGACCCTCAGGTCTATACCATGGGGACAGAAGGGATGATTCTGGTCTAAAAGTCACAAGGGCACATGTTACTCATTTTGCAGCCTGCACATGGCTCTGGCCTCTTGCACTTGTTATAGGAACCTCAAAATTAGCATATTCCAAACAGAATTCTGGCTTCTTCACCCCACTACAAAATAAATAAGTAAGCAAGTAAATAAATAAATAAATAACAACAACAACAACAAAACCCTGATCGGTCTGCATACAGCATGATGCAGTCTGTCATTGTTTTGTGAACGAACCTCTTTACAAGGCATTCAACTTGACCTCTGGCCTGCATATGTACACACACACAAGCACACACCCACCCACACCAACACAAACGTGTACATACAAACATGTATACAGTCCCCTCACACACAAAGACTGAAGGGAAATAAAGATGCTCTTACAGACCCTGCTGAGGTAGAGCAAATCCAAGGTTTTCCCTCTTGACAGTTGCTCCTTGGCCAGGAATGGCTGCAGATACATCCTTTCAGGCTTCTCTGTCCTTTTTGTTGTTGTTGTTCTATTTTTCTTACTAGTCCACAGTAAGAATAATTCAACATTTCACTTTAGAACACATCCATTTATCTCCTTAGCATTAGCTCCAAGCAAAGGGGTAAAATCAACGAATATCCACTTCTTATTAATACTTCCTTAGAATAATAATTTTTCTCTTACATAGCCACTGTTCAGTTATCAAAATCTGGAAATGTAGTCAGGTGTGTTCTAGGAAGCCTTTTAATTACAGCACTCAGGAGGCAGCAGCAAGTGGATCTTAAATTAGAAGTAAATTAGAAGTCAGCCAGGGCTACACAGTGAGACCTTGGTTTTGTTTTGGTTTGTTTTTTAAAATCTGTAACTTCAACATTGATGCACTCATCCTACCGTCTGACTCACAACTTAGCTGTCCCAATAATGCCATAGTTTCCCACCAGTTTTTCCTGATCTAGACGTATATATTCCTTTTGGTCATCCTGATTTTTTAGCCTCTTATAATCTGGGACGGTGTCTCAGTCTTCCTGTCTTTTATTATCATGACAGTGTCGCACAGCCCATTTTTATAAAACGTCCCCAAATGTTTGCAGCTTTGATATGTTCTTATTAGATCCAGGTTATATACTCTGACAGGGACACCACAAAGAATGCGCCATTCTAAAAACATGGTATCAAGACATACCTGTCTATTACTGGTGACAGTACCTTCGAATATTCAGTTAAATGTTGTCTGTTAAATTAATCCACGTGGTTGTTCTTCTCCTTTGTTTCTGTTTATTTGTTTTTTCCCGACACAGGGTTTCTCTGCACAGCCCTGGCTGTTCTGAAACTCACTCTACTTGCTCTATAGACCAGGCTGACCTCGAACAAAAATCCACCTGCCTCCGCTTCCCAGGTGCTGGGATTAAGGGTGTGCACCACCAGGCCTGACCACTGATGAGTCTTAACTGCATTATGACCCTGGGTAAGATATTTATTACTTAGCAAGTCAACACATTCACTGGCTCCCCATCTACTCTGGGACTCTTCTGGTGTCAGCGTTTATTGGCAAATTACTGGCATCCTGGCTCTTGAATACTTTTCATTTTGGTAGTTACTGGTATCCTGACACAAACTGTACAATGATCATCTGGGAGTCACCTAGTACCTTCCCTGTTCCAGGCCTGGTCCTGCACAGCTCTCTCAGGAGCTCCTGTCAATGGTAGATAAGCAGCATTTAGGAACCAGGATCCTGAACAAGCGGCTCTTGGTATTATTGGGCTATCTTTTTCTAGGGCCTTTCAGGGATCAACAGAACATAAACACAAGTATTTGTGTACATGTCCATATCTATTTCTATCTATATATTATTAAAAATTAATATATTTTAATACATTTTTAATATGTATTAAAAATGAGTCTCCGATACTCCGATTTCATTCAGCCCAAAAAATTCCTTCTAATGTCCCCCTTTCCATTTGTAACTTCCTTTTAACAATGCCCCCAATATTTTATTCACTCAATGAATCTATATTATGCTACACAAACAGCTACTTCAAAATTGTTATATCATTGTAACAAATCTTCTAACTTGAGTCAGTATCTGTTTCTAGTTTTCTGGTCTTTAGACTGGGAGCATTTACGTGAAGAAAGCACTGTAATCAAATGCTGTTCAGGCCAATTCTCAGGCTGCACGCCTGCTTAGCATGGCTTTATTCATGTTGAAGTTTCAAAAGCCCATACCATTCCCAGTTAGCTCTCTGCCTTGGGGTTTTATCTCAAGATGTGAGTCCTCAACTTCTGCTCCAACACCATAGCACCCCTATGGCTCATCCCCCAAAACTGCAAGTCCTGTCAAATGTTTTCCTTTCTAAGTCACTAGACAGTACTGGTGGCCAGGATCTCACGTAGAGGTCAGAACCTGTTCATTCTTTCCACTATGTGAGTCCCAGGAAGTGAACTCAAGCCATTAGGCTTGGCAGCAAGTGCCTTTAACCCACTGAGGTAAAACAAACCTTCAAGTCATTTGTTCATTTTCCCCACCAACTTCCGGTTTTATTTTCCCTAAATTTTTTTTCATATATTAGGGATATGAGATACAAATTGCCAAGAGGCAAATTTATACTGCTTTTCTATCACCATAAAAAAATTATGTGCCTTTTATTGCATCAGAAAATCTTTCTATATATAAAGTCCAAGTGATAAAAGTGTTGGCTGGTTTCCTTTGGTATGTGTATCCTTCTATCGTTCAGCTCTCTAATCCAGAGAGGTGAAGTGGGAGGTAGGGTATGCTCGAGGCTTTCTCCCAGCTGTGTGAACACCAGCATTTCAACAGAACCTGTGTGCCCTGTTGAGCTGCAACACCAACTACACAGCACACAGAAGACTCTCAGAAGCACAATGGTCAACAGCTGCACTTGCTGTTTTATTGTAATAGTCTGCCAACAGGCATGTGTGCCATACAAACTGTTGTAATTATTATCACATAGCTAATATTCACCTATTTCTCACATTTCTTCTGTGTTTTTTAAGCCATTCTTTGCGTTCCCAAACAAATCTCAAAAGTAAGTTCTCTGGGCCTGCAACCCTTTTTGCAAACCCCAGCTCTATGTACTAAGAGGGGCAGGAAGACAGAATTTCAATCCCATATTTCACATTATCTGCTTTTGCATTTTTCACATTATCTGTCATTTTCTTTTGTACAGAGTAAACAGCTATTTATCCTTCAGAATGGCTTGGACAGCATCAGCATGAAGCCTGCCTCAGCAACAAGCACCTCCCGCTTCTTTCAGATGCTGCCTTTGTACCCTGGACTGTGTGAAGGACTCTTTTGTTTCCATCTATGCTTCCCCAGGATGTCATGCTGTGCTCAGACCACAGGAAGTGCTGCCAGGAGAGCTCCATTGCTCCTGGCTGAACACAGGTGTATTAATACAGAAAGGCATGACCTGGAGCCCCTGTGTCAGTCACTTTACGCAAACAGAACAGATTTGGACAAAGACGAGAGAAGCTCTCATCTAGATGAAAGAGGGAGGCACTGATACATTTTCACAACATCAACTCAGAAGAAGCCAAACTGATGGTGAGGATCCATAGAAAGACATGACTGTCACGGCCGAGCTTGCTGTCCTGCTTACAATTATACCACTCAGAGATTTTATGGGTCATTTTGTCAACAATAAGAAAACTGAGCAGTGGGCATTGCTCAATCAATGGTCAAGTACTTGTCTGGGATATGTGAGGTCTAGTCCAATCCTACTTCAATCCCTAGAATCACCAAAAGAAAAAAAGAAGTAATCATATATTACAAAAACAATCTAAACACATACAACACTAATTAAGAACGTTGCAAGAAACACCAGCTCAACAGTAGGGTACGTTTTTGTCTCAAGTTTCTGTACCTATGAGCATTAATTAATGCTCAGTCTCCTCCATGCTGGGATTATGGAGTACACTACTTACCAAGTCCAGTTTGAGCTATTACTTTTCTTTTTCTTTTTTTTGGCTATTACTTTTAAAAGCATAATACCAACTTACTTACTTTGGGTTCTGAAATAGGATACTTTTATGTAGCATTTATATTTATTTCATACTATTTTAGTGTTCTCTAAGTCCACTCAAATCAAGAATGTCGTATCTTATTAAAATTTTGGCACTATCTTATAGAAGAGACAAATTAAAATATTTTTTTACATTTTATTTATTTCTGAGTGCTCTATCTGCATGTACACCTTTAGGCCAGAAGAGGGCATCAGACCACACTATAGATGGTTGTGAGCCACCATGTGGTTACTGGGAATTGAACTCAGGACCTCTAGAAAAGCAGTCAGTGTTCTTAACCACTGAGTCATCTCTCCAGCCCCCAAATTAAAATATTCTTAAAAGGGCCCTTATATTAGAAGAAATATGGTTCATCACTGCCTTGGAAAATAACTAACCAATTACAATGAAATAAGGTACTTTCTCAATGACAGAACAGTAGCAAAGCTAGTGCTCTCACTTGGTTCTTTATCTCCCTAGGTATTTTTACATGTGATAGGAAATGTGAGAGCAAAGCTGCCAAAGTCGGGCATCATCCCGCTGATGATGGGAGGCTTACACCATCTGTATGACTAAGAACCACACAGTAGGCGTCACAGCATCAGGTCCAAGAACACCGGGCCACCCAACTGTCCCTACATGAAAATGCTGGCCCAGACACTGGTGTCAAAGGGAACAGACCCAGTTACTCCAGCCAAGATTCCTATTGGTCAGAACACAGCAGCCCTCCTAACAGAATGTGACGGGTTCAATGGCACAGGATTCACCTTGATCTCTTATAAGGAAATCACTTCTGCAGTTCATTCCCTAGACAAAGCTGACTTTGGATTTCTCTCCCAGAAGCCATTGAAGCTGAGTATCGTTTTCCAGCTTAACAGGGTGATGCTAACACACCCTGAATGTCCTTTCTCATTTTATTGTTTTATTTGGGGTGGCTAATTTCTCCAAAGATCAACATCTAAGCATTCTAAGATGGATTTCCTTTCCACTGTAAGCATTAACTGTGTTTTCTACACTTGGGAACAAACCACACAAGTATAGAAGGCCAACAGTCAGGAGGAAGAGGCACTGCAGCAGCAGCGTGTTTAAGGTCCTCTGGCAAAGCATACCAAGAACAGGACGCAGGATCTAAACTCCTAAGAGCAGGGGCTGGAGAGATGCTGCTCTTGCAGGGGACCCAGGTTCCATTCCCAGCACCCACGTGCCAACTCACAAGTCTGTAACTCCAGTTCAGAGGATCCGACCTTCATCTGACCTCCATGCACACCAACCACACACGATGTACAGACATACATGCAGATATGCAGGCAAAACACCCACACACATGAAATAAACTCTGAAAACAGCTCTTACAATTACATCTGAAACATTAAGCACAAAGGTTATTTAGAGTTGATTGTGACTGTTTGAAATATCACAGGTGCCAGTAAACCTGTGCCATGTAAGGACTTTTTCGAGCCACACTCGCCAGCATTAGATTACCAGGCCTTTCTTTTTTTTTTTTTTTTTTTTTGGTTTTTCGAGACAGGGTTTCTCTGTAGCTTTGGAGCCTGCCCTCAAACTAGCTCTTGTAGACCAGGCTGGTCTCGAACTCACAGAGATCCGCCTGCCTCTGCCTCCCGAGTGCTGGGATTAAAGGCGTGCGCCACCACCGCCCGGCTTTACCAGGCCTTTCTGTGCACCCACGACTTCACTCTGAAGTGCAAGCTTTACTAAACATTCCTTATGCTCTTGGGCTATTTTGCGTGTGGCATGCTGTACAGCCCTCCTCATGACTAGAGATGCAGTTGCTGTTGGTTTCAGGAATGCCAGAATTCTGAGACCATTCCATTCTCCAATGTGCTGAGAGTTTCCGTGGCTATTCAGCTGAACAGGTCCCAATATACCGAAAGTTACAATGTTGGTCTATACTATGTTTACCTGCCTTTTTATGTTCCCCATATGACAATGCTGCAACTCTCACAGCTTTTCATACTTTTGGAGATTTCTTTTTAATGTTAGGGAAGTGCTTTTCAAAAAAGTTTTATTATTATTCATTTTATGTGTATGGGTGCTTTACCACATTCATGTGTGTGTACCATTGGAGGCCAGATGAGGGCATCGGATCCCCTGAAACTGGAGTTACAGATGGTTGTAAGCTGCAGTGTGGGTGCTGGGAATTGAAATTGGGTCCTCTGGAAGAGCAGCCAGTGCTCTTAACCACTGAGCCTTCTCTCCAGCCCTTCAGAGATTAATACATATTATTTTTATTTGTGTTTATGTGTTTGCATACATATGTATGTGTGCGTGTGTGTGTGTGCCCTTGGAGGCTGGTAAATGGGTCAGATCCTCTGGAGCTGGACTTACAGGCTGTTGCGAGCCACTCGATGTGAGTGATGAGAACCAAACTAGGTCCTCTGCCAGAGTGGCAAGTGCTCTTTGCCACTGAGCCACAGAAGTGAATCATCTTTCCTTCCTCCCCACTGCTCCTGCCCAGCCTATCTCTTGTTAGCTTCCTCTCTCACAAAGCTCCAGTGAGATGAGGACCAGCCTGACCATTGACACTTCATCACTGCCCTTGCATTTTTCAAATACCCGCTTCACAGACTACATTTTCTATCAGTTGGAGAATTCTAAAAGAAATTGTTTTAAATGGCACGGGCTGGAGATAATGACTGTGTTTCTGCAAGAGAGAGTCACAAACTTCACATCAGCCAGTGAACTCACAAAGCCTTTTTGATGTACAATTACTTTGGACACACTGTCCCTTAAACTAAGTCTTTTATCATAATCCATTAATGAACATGTCAAGAAAGAAAGATAAACCAGGAGAGAAAAACAAAATCTCCCAGAAGCCTAGAAATGAGAATTCTAAATGCCCAACCCCTTCTGCTCTGCTTAGAGCACACTGCCGACTGAGTTGGCCTCTAAAGGTGACAGCAGTACCTAGGAAACCAGGTTGGATGCTTGGCAACAACCAGGAAGTCTGGCTATGCTCTGCTTCTTCCAGCATCACCTCCCTCTGACCCACCTTTAAACGCAGCTCTTTTAGCTGGGAGTGGTGGTGCACACCTGTAATCTAAGCATTTGGGAAGCTGAGGAAGGGGGACTCATACATCTAAGGGCATCCTGGGCCACAACCCAGCAGCAAAACAAGCAATCCTACTTTACTTCCTATGTTTCCTCAAAGTACCTCTTTACTCTTTAGCACTGGAATACGGCAGTGTACAGCGAGCAGTGTGCACTGGAATACAGCCTCTAAACTTCCCTAGCCTGTCTTCACTCCCTGCCAGCCCTGAACTCTAAGTTCCAGCTAAAGAACTAGTTTTGGACCTACTATCTGGTGCCATTTTCCTAACTGATTCTTGTCTGGCAGCCATGCTGCTATCTACAACCTACCCGATCCCTCAGGACAAGGTGAGTTCCAAGAGAAACTGGTATGCTACGTGATCATTTGTGGTGGTGACTGAATATCTCTCATCCTCATCATTCTGTATGTGAAAATATGTGTCTAGTAATACTCACTCACAGAATGGATTGGTCGGCTCTGTGACCATGTCCTTTTAAATGATGTTTCAATTCGAGAAAAGGTCATGGTAACTTTAGCTGGTAGCAGGGGGACAAAGTCTACAGAATGTAAAATACTACTACTATTAAGTTCTTCAGCCTAGTTCTGTTACTTAAATCATAGGATATGCTACACATATGCTACATGGTATCAGAAAGACCTGCTCTATGATTTGTCCCTCTGCCCACCAGCTGTCCCACTGCCAAGTACAGCACGATGCCCTTCCCTTTGCCAGCAGGGCCTTCTGGGTTAAAGGATATCACCAAATGGATGAGCTCGCTATGGGAAGTTCCACTGTATTTTGTTTAGGTCTGTGAGCCATGGGCTATTTGCAACTCTGCAAGCACAGAAGGAGCTGCCGCCTCACTTGTGACCTAACTCCCACCTTCTTTTTTTTTTTTTTATTTATTTACAATGATATTGCGCTTGTCTTGCTCCTTTTCTGAAACTGAAATTTCTAGAGTGCAGAATGGTCTTATTTGCTGCTGTCTGGTCAGAAAACTTGAGTATCTACAGCTGATACTCAGTACGTACCTCTTGGCTCAAGGAAAAGCAGCACATCAACCATGAGGGGCACTCAGGACACAGTTCATACTACCTAGGACACACAGTTCACACTGCTTGGGACATACAGTTCACACTTCCCAGGACACACAATTCATACTGCTCAGAACACAGTTCATATAGCTCAAGACACAGTTCACACTTCAGGCAGGAAAACTTCTGCAATTCCTTCTCACCTGATCGGTATCGCTCATCTCTGGCCCCTCCCGATCGAGTTCGGTGATATTTGGAAGGAACAGAAGTTTGACCCGGAGTGGGAGCAGGAGTCTGGTTTCTGTCTTTTTGTCCTGTTGAATCAGTTTCTAAGAAAGAAAGTTTGGAATATGGTTATCCAACAGCAACAATGGGTGGGTGGTTGTGTTCTAAGCATGACACTCATCCCTGTCACAGATGAAGGTAGTTATCCTTCATCTATAGTAAAGGGCTAAAGGTTAAGGCAAGCACATAAATTCGATATGAAAGCCTCAAGCTAGGGCTAAAGAGATGGCTCAGAGGTTAAGAGCACTGGCTGCTCTTCCAGAAGTCCTGAGTTCAATTCCCAGCAACCACATGGTGGCTCACAACCATCTATGATGAAATCTGGTGCCCTCTTCTGGTCTGCAGGCGTACATGCAGGCAGAATGCTGTATACATAACAAATAAATAAATCTTAAAAAAAAAAAAACAAAGCCTCAAGCTAAAAAATTACCTCACAGCTATAACCATCAATGTCTGATAGGAAAGAAATAGCTAGACAATAAATGCTGTGTAAAAGTCATCCTAGAGACTGGCCCATTAAGTTGGCTAAATAAAACTTCCAATAAGGTCATGGTTTTGCCGCTTGGTTTAAGACTTTTACAGTGCTGAAGATCAAACTCGGGCCTCACAAGAGCCAGGGATGGTTCCACCACTGAGCTCCCCCCGCCCCACGTCTAGATTATCTTTTAATACACTGAATGTGTTTGAGAGAACAAGGAGGGATAAGTTTTAGGATGTTCTCCAACTGTGTGCATCATAGATCTAGCGATGCTCTTTACTGGTTCCTGTTGCTGGAATTTTCACCAGAGGCTCATTAACTAAGGAGAGCATGACACAGACAGAGGTTTTAAACCTGCTGTGTCTGATACAATGTGAGTACTACATTATACAGCACTGAGCAGGGAAGGACAAGACAACCGTCAATCCAGTTCAGGTGGGCTGCAGTCCTGCTCTGGCTCACTCTGGTCTCCCCCTTCTGACACCCAGCTGCCTTTCTACTCCCTTTAACATCTCATGCAGACACAGCCTTTTTAATGTCTGAGTCTGTAAACTACTCTTTAAGTCAACTCAATAGCCCACTTCAAATAAGAGCTACACAGAATTCTTATATTCTCATTATCTTCTTCATATGTTACTTTTATTAGTCTTGAACAATGGTCAACAGATTAGAGTTCCTGGCCTATTATGACCCATCTCCTGGATTTTTGTTTCATTTTGAGACAGGGTCTTTATGTAGCTCAGGTTCGCCTAGAACCTGGAACCTTGTCTCAGTCTTGTCAGTGCTGAGATTAAAAGTGTGCACCACCAAACCAAGCTACACTGATTTTTCTTTTCTTTTGCTTTGTGAGACAGGGTACCATGTTCCTGGCCAGCTGGGAACCTGCTACGCAGGTGAAGCTGGCCTTGAACTCCTGATCCTCCTGAGTGCTAGGATTACAAGTGTGCCACCATGCTGATTTACAGTCTGTTTCTACAAATAAATCTATTGGGACATAGCCAGGAACAGTCCCATACAGTGTCTGTGTCCATGCTGTCCAAGCAGAACTGAGTAGCTATGACAGACACTACGGGATCTATAAAGCCTAAAATACCATCTGGTCCTTCATAGAAAGCCTCTACCAATCCGAACTACAATAACTAAACCAACATTTAAATGTTTGCTTGTGCCTGGAAGTAGTTTCATCTTATTTTTCATTCTGCACGATAAGCCTGCAAAGCTGGTCCTCCCGCCTCTCCCTTTAACAGTGAGGGCAGACATGGGTTAGCTGGCTGGAAGTTGTAGGGCCGGAGCACAGACCATGGCTTGTCTACTTCTGCTGGTTCTCAAATAAAAGACTCTAAAAAGAGACTATAGAAAACATCCCAGAACTTTTAAGAAGCAAAGAGATGGAATTAGCTACCTAGGCTAGGAGCATCAATGCTTTGGGATTCAGAGTCAGCAGCTAGGTAAAGAGGGAAAAGCATCCACACTCCCTGCCCCAACAAAAAAACCCACAACCGCCACACTCCTTATTGCCCACCATGAAAAAGATTCTGCAAAAAGCCACTTGCTAGAGAAAGTACTTGAAATACAGTCCAACCAACTTTAAATAGAGAACAAAAAATAGAAAGGAGCTATTTTTATTTCTACAGTCAGGTGATATAGGCAGGAAGGAAATCCCATTAGCACACATGAGCTACTTTGTAAAATATGCACAGGGAAAATGGTTTGAGATGTCACACTGATCCTCAAAACATGCTCCTACTGGTTTGAAGGATTTTTTGTTTGCTTGTTGAAGTAGGATATATATATATATGACAGGCATGCATCTAGGAAGGACCTGGAGAGAGCACACATTTTCACTCAGCATGAGCTACAGGTTATCATAGGTCAATCAAGGGCACACAACACAGAGCAAGTCTTCCAATGAAAATGGGGTCAGTTGACACACAGCCAAGAGCACAGCCCAATGGACACTGAAAACCAAGCCCACACAGATCTCTACAAAGTAATGGGGCTGTGGCGTTTGTCTCTGTCCCCTCAAGAACCATTCATCTAAGCGAACCCATTTTCTCTGAGATCTAAAACCATGACAATCATTTTGTTATAATTTGTCAGAAAAAACCCAAAAGTTTTATTTACAATTTCAATAAGTATGCCCAACACATAATGCAATAGAAACATGGATTTATGGTAGAATAAACTTGGCTCAAATGTGTAACACATCTGCTTCAACTTGACAAGAGGCTATATTAAAAGGTGGAACAGAAGCCAAGTATGTTGACCTAAGCCCATCATTTCAGCCTCAGGAGGCTGAGGCAGGGGGACTGCTGTCAGCTTGAGGTCACCCTGGGCTACACAGTGAGACTGTCTCAAAGACAACAAACAAAGCCAGCAAGAAAGTTCCATGGCCAATGGTGCTGCCACCAAGCCTTACAACTACACAACTAGAGCTCAATCCCCAAGACCCACATGGTGGAAGAGAGAACTGACACCTGCAAGTTGTCCTCTGACCTCCACATACTCCAGGGTGCAGACATTCAGGGGCACGGATAGACACAAACACACACACGTGCATACACACACACTGAATGAATGAACAAATATAAAAAGAAATTGTAAAATGAAAACAGAGCCAAGCAGACTCCCTGGAAGCACCAAGCCCACCAGGAGAATATAACAGTTTGGCAGCTCATCTTGATGAAATGGAAATATCACTCACTATGAACCTTTATTTATTTATTTGTTTGTTTTATCAACTTTTATTTTTAGGTACTGTTTTGAGACAGGCTGGCTGTGGAAAGCTGCACAAAACTATGTATAGCTAAAGTACTTTTGCTGAACATAAAATCAGATGTTCGTTATAGAACATTTAGGGATTATCTAAGTGTAAGGAAGAAAATAAAAGTTATATTGATTCTCTTTAAACTAAAATTTATGACCTATCAAAATAAAATAATATTCAGTTTTCATGCTCCTGGATAAAAAGTGACTCTTGGAGCAAAATTCTCCAGCACTAAACTGAGTTATTGCTCTTTTGCTATAGGAACTAACAGATCAGTGTGTCCTTGGAAGTGAGAGAGTACAACAGTATCCTGGGAGGTTACAGGGATGCTGGGGGTCAGTGCAAGTCACTTTCAAGTGCACTGGTTTATGAATGAAACTGGAAATTATACGCCACTGGCCATATCAAGGATGGAGGGGTCTAAGGGCACGGGAGGGCAGACAGCATAATCTAACACTGCACAAGGGAGGGCAGAGAGCATAATCTAACACTGCACAAGGGAGGGCAGAGAGCATAAGCTAACGCTCTGCACAAGGGAGGGCAGACAGCATAATCTAACACTCTGCACAAGGGAGGGCAGAGAGCATAATCTAACACTGCACAAGGGAGGGCAGAGAGCATAAGCTAACGCTCTGAAGCCTCGAATGTGCAGGCAAGATACCGACCAAAGGTGAACCATCTCCTGTCTAATCGGACCTCAGAAATGACGTGGGGACATACAATACAGATTTCCATGTTTGGGATAAGTGTGTGATTTTACAGCCATGGTAAAGAAAAAGCAAAGGCAGAATTCACTACATGTTGCAACATAATCAGATAATCTGTGAATTAAAATGAAAAAATTCAGGCCCTTCAGTCTGAAAAAAAAATCACTTTATATATTAAGAATTAGATGGGACTTATAAGTTCCCTGTATACTTGATGAAGCACAAATGATATACATCAGAATTCTTTACCTTTTCACTGTTTAGTTTATTTTTTTTAAAAAAAAAGTATTTATAAAATCAAAGTAATTTGAAAGGCATTAAGTCTATAGAAATGCTGGAACAGAAAATGTAGCTTCACTGTGAACACAACACAGTGACGCTTCAGTTATGCGGAGTAGCCACTAGGGGTCACCATTAAGTTTAAATAGTGATGGTAGATTTGGTTACATGTGTTTTTTTGTTGTTTTTAAAACAAGTTCTTCAAAGTATTCCTTTTAGACAATCAACATGCATATAATGTGCTACTCTTTCAGAAAGGTGCTGCACCTGCTATCTGTCTGCTGTCTGAACACAGTGGCAAGGAGAGCTCAGAAAGGAACGACATTTACTAGTAAAAGACAGCACACAGCTTTCCCACCCAGAAAAACTTGGGAAAGCCAGTTCGGTTCTTACCCTCTGGCTCTGTCTATGGTTTCAGAACTATTCACATGTATGGGAGCAGACACAGACAGTTCTGAGAGGAAACAAGGGAACAAACACTTGCTTTTGCAAGGTGGCTAGAGCGACTGTGCTCCCAGTCTTGTAGTGCTGGCATCTAAACAGGAGCCCCAGCTAATGCTTCATGGGTTAACCTGGCACACCTCTTATTAACTTCATACATGTACACAATGTGTTCTGGCTACTGTCTCCCCTTACCCTCACTTGCCTCCCTCCCACCCCTGCCAACCCCACCTCAAGCTTTCACACCGTGGTATGTGCTAAAAAGGAAAAGAACAAAGCTCTCTGGGTCCACATAACAGGGAATTAAACTTCTATGAGCTTCAGGAAAGACACATGACAAATCAAACAGGACACTGTTGCAGGACCTAGCTGGTCCACAGTGTGATGTTTGCAACAGCCCAGGGAGGGAACCCTGAAACAGACAAGGAAGACTGGTGGAGCAAACACAGCATGGCACAGGAAACAAGATGATGCTGGGAAAGAAAAGTGGGCTCAGCTCATCTAAGTCCAGTGGGCTGGCTGACAACAGGGCAACTCTTCAACTTTCTTTTCTTTCCTCCTCACTCCCTCCTTTTTCTCTGTAATGAGACAGGATCAAAAGGCTATACACAGAGCAGGTTAGCCTTGATCACACATAGGCCTCCAACTCAGGATCCTCCTGCCTCAGCCTTCCAAGTACAGGTATCACAGGCTCCTTAACACACACCACTTTATCTCCAAAGGAACAGCATCTGGCAGATGCTATTAACAAATCAGGAGGTCCATCATAGAGCTGCCTACAGAATGACCAGCTGGCACCCAAGTCCTTGTGCAGGGTCACAGGTCTCTTTCTCGCCCTGCTCAAGATGAATGAAGGTGCCCAAGTCCTTCAGGGCCTGTGCTGAGGTGCTAAGGAACTGGGGCTTACTGAGAGACAGGCCTGTGAGTGGTGGGTTCCAAGCATAGGAAGTGAGTGGATTCTGGGAAGGAAGGGGATCAGCAGTCCTGATCTACCGAGAGTTAGGTGCCTGAACTGATCCTGACCCACAAAACACCAGGAAAGTGGCTCTGGCAGAGACTAAAGGAAAACTTCCGGGAACTCCACCGTGAGTCAAGAAGAATGGGTACCACCTTCAAGATGCACCAGAGGAGCAGATGAGAAGCAGCTTAGTATCATAGGCCACACAGTGAGAGTGGCTTTTAGTAGCACCCAGTGAGGCTCTTCACTTTCAGGTGTGGAGGCTGGACCACTTCTACTGCCGCCTACGTCCCTGGGGCTCTTGGACAATTCAAAGGGAAAAAAGAAGCCCTGAGAGGAAGGGACTGGACTTCCTTCTGATAAAATATATGGAGCAGATACAATGATGTGAGCCCCAGTCATGGCAACTTCCATCCTACCCATGCCCTCACAAAGAGCACAGGACCCAGGCTGGGATCTGAAGCTGCAGTATCTCCATTATGCAGGAAGGCTTACCTGCAAAGGGGCTTGTAAGTCAAAATAAGACACAGGACAGAGTGATTTCACAGCAGGTAGCTCCTACCTCTCAGGCATACACAAGCCTACTTCCTCACACTCCAAAACATTGCTCCTGGTCGGTGACTGCATCCCACCAGCCTCTGAGTTCCGCTAGCACTCCACTAAGAAAACTCACACAGTGCATATTCCATCTTTCACAGTCTGTCCATGCCCTCCACGGGATAGAGGCTGAGGTCAGAGCTGCTCTTACTCTTCCAGAGCTCCTAAAGTAAACTGCCTTTGGTCTTTTACAGCAAGGTTCCTAACAATTTGTTTAAAACAAATTTGCTGGTCTCTTCACATCTACCAACGACAGCTGGTGGTTGGGAGAAAAAAATGAAGATATCAATTTAAAGCTTAGGACATAGATTAAAGGTTATGACTAGAACTCCTGCTTAATGGAAACATGGCGCTTCAGTGGGTGACACTCCCCGTCTGTTACCCCAGTGTACTCCCACAGAGAGATGGGCAGTGGCGGGCACTGGGGAAATCCTTAGAACCTGTGGGCCAACTAGCTAAGTGTAAGCTGTGGTAAATGAAAATAATGGGAGATCCTGTCTGGAGGTGGAAGGTGACACCCAAGGCTGTTCTTTGATCTTCTTATGTAGGCATTCATTCACAGGCATGTACATGTATCTGTGTGGGTGGGAAGGGTAGATGTGTGTGTGGGTATGTATTTCACATACACCCCCAAATCAATACTGTCTACCAATGTCCACAAAGTTAAATGTTTTATGAAAAATGAACTGTGACTCTGCTTTCATATTCTTCCAGGAAGCTGTTGGAGAAAACAGTAGTCCTGACTCTTGGCAGTTCTTGGCAGTCGGGGGCGGTGGGAGCTAACCTGTAACTTCTCCTCTGTCTCCATAACAGTCTATAAACGCTTGCACAGCCTTGAAGCAAGACCCAATGTAGAAGACCTTTGAGGAAAGGCCTGTAAAGCAAACACTGCAGTGCAGCTGCTTGTGAAGGGGGTGCTCGGGAGCAACTGAACCCCGACAAAACAGCACCCACCTGAGCTTGACAAGGGAACTCTGCTCACTGTAGCTTCTTCCTGGATCACCACACAAACACATTCACAAACAATGATGTTTTATCCCTAAGAAGGCGGGGTGTGTGTGTGTATGTGTGTGTGTGTGTGTGTTCGTGTTCATCTACAGGCCAAGGAACGTGTACAAGGTGAGTCAGCCTGGTCTACATAGTAAGTTCTAGGACAGCCAGGGCTATCTAGTAAGAAAGGAAGGAAGGTGAGCTCCCACCCTGACTGGGACACAGACACAATGATGGAGTTGACAGGAGAAGAAATCAGTAAAGGAAGGCAAACACAAACAGTTTGAACTGCATCACCACAGCAGACAGGAGCCATGTGACCAAAGCCAGCAAAAGCACAGACGCAAATGGTCTGGGACCTAGGGGAACCACAGTAGCACTGCAAACACAGTTCTAATTAATTCACTGCCTTTGACAGTGCTGGGAACTGAACCGCAGCCCCACACACAGGAAGAGAGCACTCCACTACTAGACCATGCCCCAAGCAGCCTTTTATTTCAAGGCAAAGTTGCCTAAGTTGCCCAGACTGTTCTTGAACTCACTCTATAGCCCCAGGGAGGTTTTCAGCTTGCCATCCTCCTACCTCAAGTTCTCAAGGGGGAATTACAGGGCTGTTTTACCAGACTAGACTTGGTCTCAGTAGCAATTTTAAACAGCAATGAGCTGCCTGCAAGGAGGCAACAGGACAGGCACAGCTCTTCTCAGACCAGCCTGAGGGAGGCTGTCAGTTTGCTAGTGAACAGCTCAGTTGAGAAGCCAAGAGAGGAGACCTTGTGCGTTTTCCGTCTTCTGCTGTAAGAACCTCACATTCATTATGTGGATGAGACCACCTCAGACTCTGGCTTCACCTGTCCCTACTTCACATGCCAATATTACTGGCATGCACCAGATCAGCCCCAGCTCTTTCAAAGAGATCTTCAGAAACAAAACAAGTAATCGTTGTGAAAATCCACAACAATCCTAACAGAAGTATTGGGGGTGAAAGGCTGGAGCGGTTCAGAGGTTACGAGCACTGGCGCTGCACTAGACCTCTGTCTGACCCAAGTTTGGTTCCCAACACCCATGTCCAGTGGTTTCACTACTGCCTGTGACTCCAGTTCTAGGGGACCTGACACCCTCTTCTCATTCACATTCTCTTGGACACACAACATACATACAGAAAAACGCATAAATAATTAAAATTAAAAATTAAATACATTTTTAAAAAGAAAGAAAGAAAATTTTGGAATGAAGAATTGAGACTCAACATGGCAGAATGAACACTCCCATTTATGCCTACTCCTTCCAAAATACCTACTACACGACAAGGGATCAACTTAGTTCAGAGGACAGAGAGGTCACAGAAAGAGAGCAGACAAGAGCTGACTACAAAAATACAGACAGAACTGACGTACTAACCTGAATGAAAGCAAAAGCTGTGTAAGAAAGGGTATGCAATCACAGTAAACCACATGATTTAGCTGTACTGGCTACATAATTACAAACACCTCGCTGACAGACACATACACACATGCATGCGCGCGTGCACACACACACACACACACACACACTCCCTTCCTTAATACTAAGCACAGAATAGAATATGAGTTGGGAGGTGTGAATTGTGAAGGAAAGGAAAAGGGGGAAAGGGGAGGGGAAAGAAAAAGGGAAGGGTGTGGTGTGTCTGTGGTCAGGGAGGAAAGGTGACAGACACTGATCTTTGTTTCCCTTGCACTGAGGACTGACCTCAGCTTTGCTATGTTACTGAGCTGTATCTCTAGCTCTCTTTCTTTCTTTTAAACAGTTTACTTTTGAAACAGGATCTTGGTAAACTGCCCACACTGGCTTTGAACTTGTAGCCCTCCTGCCTCAGCCTGCTGGGTATCTGGGACTCCAGGTTTTCATTACCAGGCTGAAACTAATCTTTTATAGAAGGATACAAATAAATAATCCTCAAGCTGATTAAAGCTGAGGAAAAGTTAAAAAAAAAAAAAGAATACTATTTAGAATACAGAGTAAGTGTTAAAACAATAAAAGACTGGAAGACACTGGTCCCTGTAGGAGAGGCAGGGCACTATAGATCTTTGTTGCTGGAGGTGTATAATACTGATTATTTAAAATACATGAATTAATTCCATTTAAAAATAAAACTTGATGGGTATGTATCTCAGTAGAGGGCACTTGCATGGCAAACTTTGGTTTCATCATTAGCTTTACCATAAATAAGAGGAGGAGGAGGAGGGAATGATGTTAAGCCCTGTGCAGCATCCAGGCCTGTAACCCCAGCACTCAGGACTGAAGAAGGATGGTGAGACAGACAAACCTGGAACACAGAAGATCCTGAGCCAACAAATAAATAGAAAAATAAACTGAAAGCGGAAACGCTAATGCTTGTCTCAGGTGAGAATGAACGCACTTCAAATGTGTCACCAGATATGAATGACAAGGTCACCAAGGGTGGAGGCAAGCTGCCCGGAGATCTAAGAGGAAAGATCCCTCCAGTGTGCAGAATAACCACTGCTTCTGACCTAACTAGATATCTGCTGAGGAAACCCTTTCTGTTCAGCTCTGCAGATGTCTGCACAGGTATTGGACGCGAGGTACAGCACTACAAAGCAGGGATTTGATAGAGATAAGCAATTTCCAAAAGTGTTTCTGAGAGACCTTAAGAGCCCAGCAGTTCAATCAGACACACAGTGCAGAGAATGTTCTCAAAATTTACCTCACAGGGCTGGTGAGAGAGCTCCGTAGTAAAGGTGTCTATCTACTGTATTAACTTGGTGACCTGGGTTTGGGCCTTGAAACCCACATAAAGGTGGAAGGAGATGAGAACTCCATGAAGTTGTCCTCTGACCTCTACATGTATGCCGAGGCACATGCACCCACTCTCACACGTAGTAACAGTATATTAAATCTAGAGGAATACAATTCAGACAAGGGCAACAAACTATCTAGAACTCCTGTGTAGAGTGAGCCTATGTCAGAGCAAGTCAGTGGGTTCTAGGCAGAAGCAAGAGAGTCACAAAGACAGGGAGGGCACACTGGCCTTGTCCAGCACTGCCGCTGTGGTGTACCAACAGCACCCGGGGCACTGCCGTTACTCACTAATATGCACTGCTGTTTGCCAGCATTACCTGTGTAGTTACAATAAACGCTCTTGTCTTAAAGCTGTCTGGAACTATAGATATTTGTATGGAAAAAAAAATCTCTCAACTCAAAGATTAGACCACAGGTCAGCAGAGTGAAGCGTCCCACAAAACCTTTCATTGTCTTGTCACTCCAAAGACAGTCACTCTTGGCAAAGAGAGAATGATTCAGGAGTCAGAACACACACACACACACGGTTTGAAGTCAGTTCTCCGGGCCACACTAGAAGGAGAGCTAAGCTCCTGGCCCTCCTGGAAGTGTTAACCGAGGTACCCCAGGAGCTGTGCTCTGGACTTCAGAAGCTCTGAGCACGGTGAGGTGCTCTGTAGGCCACTGGAGTAGGCACTGGAGGCCAGAGCATGTGGCTCCATCCAGGTAGGAGTGGAGAGCCAGGGGCCATGTCTACATTTCTCCTGCTGCTGAAAGTCAAAGTGTTCAGGGCCTTGGATGAGACTGTAATCTTCATAAAGATGGACTTGGCTCTTAGAAGACAGTATGACGCCTAAATATCAGATAGAGGTTGGGTTTATTTAAAGGAATAGCAGTTAGTTTGTTGTTGAGGACTCAAAAGTGATTTGCCAGGATAATTTGGACAGGTCACTTTCCTGTCACATGGTGACTGTACAAACTAATTCCCAAGATGCTACTGAATTAAATCAAGCTTAATATTAACCCAAACTGTCAGCACTTGATTTCCATGACTTATCTTCTAAACATGTTCTTCAGTCTTCTGTGATCTGCTATATTTAGACTGCTGAATTTTCCAATTTTAAAGATCATGTAGCATTTGAGAAAAGATCATATATATGTACACATATCACACACACACAAAATGACTGGGTGTAACTTGTTGGTGAAGTGTGCAGAAGGATGGCTGAGAGCCTGGGAACTGAACTCAGATAGTGAGCACAGGCACATAAGTTCTAAAGATACCATGCCACAGCGCTAACTTCCTATTCTAAAAGGCACTAGAAACAAACGCCCCTTCCCACTTGTACTGAAGCAGCCACCTTCATAAGAAGTCTCTGGGCACGGAGATGGCACAGCTGTGAAGAGCATTTGTGGTACGTTTGATTCCCTGCACAAACATGGCAGCTCACAACCATCTGTAACTCAACTTCAAGGGGGATGTGATGCCCTCTTCTGGCCTCTGCATATATGACACTGCACACACAAGGTGCACAGACATATAAATACGGGCAAAACTCACATAAACATAGAATAAAATAAATTCAACAGCAACAAGAAAAGTGGCATCAACATCGCTCTGGGGTGAATAAAAAGAAGGCAATAAAAAGTCTGGAAGAAGTGGACCCATTATAATGTCACTTTTAAAAAATAAAACTAAATGTCATTTTCAAAATCTACAGCTCTATAAGGTATAATACACAAAGAGGTAATGTCTTCTTTTGATACAGAATATACATTACATAGTCTGTCCAACCCTCAACCTTCTGAGAAAGATTTAAGAAAAGGAAGATCAACAGAAATTGAGAGAATCTACTAGTAATATCTTCATTAAAGTACCTAATACTAACTATGCTCATAGGAAGAAAGATGACTTGAGAGGAGTAAGTATCAAAAGGAAAGGTAAATAAATGATTAGTAAGTCCATAAAACAGTAGCAGCAGATAATGGAGAGGCAGGCAAATACTAAAATGTAACATGGAAATTGGTAGTAGCCAACATTAAAGTATTCTAAAGTTCTTATATGAGGAAAATTCAGATACTTAAAAATTAGGTTTCTGTATATATTTTTAACTCCCCAAGTTAGGTGTTGCTGAGGTAGGCAAGTGCTCTAACAGGAGCGCCCTCCTAGCCTCAGAAGACAGGAACAGCCTTTAAAAATGTAAGGTCAGAGCTTGAGGAAATGACAGCAAAGGCCGGTGTCACTGTGATTGCGCTTCCATGCAGACTCTGTGAGACAAGGCTACCTGAAGATCCTTCCCGCCAAAGCTGATTGGTCCAGTGGACAGAAGTGAGTGAGAACTGAAGTCCTGCACACAATGCCATAGCCTGACCAAGGGACCGTCACAACACGAAACACTAACGGATGAGTTTCAGAGACTGACTAGGTCTAGGCACATCTTAACAGTTTCCCTTTATACAGGCATGTTCTCTGAGCACAGTGACACTAAGAACCACTTCTCTTAGGAAAGAAGGCAGACAACCTAGGTGAACAATCCAGGAAATTCTGTAAAAGTTCATGAACCAACTTAACACAAACAAAAAATTTCAAAAAAAACCCCTGAAAACAATAAATCAGAAAATAAAGCATAACTCCAAAGAGGCAAACATCTGGGAAGACTTGGGGGGGGGCAGGGTAATGGCAAACAATACAGACAATTGGAGACACCCAAGAACGCAACCAATAGCACAATAAATCAGAAAACTTACAATACAAGTAGTTTCCTAGAAAAATTAAGTCTATCAAAATTGGCTTAAAGAGAAACCGAGAACTAAGGACATGGTCATTTAAGGTATAGATGGAGAGACTTGCAAGAACCAGTTAGTTCTCCAGCATGTGGGTCCAGGACTCAGGCTCAGACTGACTGCCTTGAGGGCAAGTCCTCTACTCCCTGGCCCATCCTGATAACCCTAGATGAAGCTAAGGGTAATCTGTTGAACTCTGTCATAGTTGGGACTTAAGGGAAGGGGGACCTAGATTCATTTTCTGTCCTGTGATAAAACACCCTGACAAACTTAGAGGAAAACAGGTTTATATAAACTTACAAGTCCAGGGTACAGTCATCGCTGTGGGGAAATGAAGGCAGGAACTTAAAATAGCTAATCAATGTCCAAAGTCAAGAGCATAGAGAGAATGAATGCATAAACGCCTCTAATACTTAGCTCAAGTTTTCTATATAATCCAGGACCCAAACCCAAAGAATGGTATCACTCACAGTGGGCGGGCTCCTCCCACATCAACTGACACAACAAAATAATCCCCACACACATGCCCACAGGCCAGCCTGATGTAAGATAATCTCTCTATCATGTTAATAAAATTGTGTGTGTGTGTGTATACACGTGTACACACATGGCATAGAGGTTGGATTGGAGGTATAGTAAGGGCAGCATGCGGAAGTCATCAATTTAATTAATTTGAAAAAGTTGAAATAGAAGTGACTTTCAATGGATTATATAAGGAGGCAGAGGCAGGTGGATCTCTATGAGTTTGAGGCTGGCCTGGTCTACATAGTGAGACCCAGTCTCAAAAGAGAAGAGGAGAAGAGCAGAGTACACAGTGGATCTATGGATTGGGGCTCTAGAAAGGATCTGGGTTGTAGACTCATATTTGTGAGTTGCCAATATTCAAATGGTAAAGCCACAGGTTTGGCTCAAATAATCTGGAGAGATAGTCCATTGGTTCTGAAAATCTGGTCACCAGACCAGCAACCTAAGTATTATCTGGAAATCTAACAGAAATGCAAATTTTTAGGTTCCACTTAACCTAAACCTAGTAAATCAGAATCCAGACTGGGCCTGCAATCTATGTGCCTACAACCAAGAGACTGTGAGAAGTTAAAAAGGCGTGGGCCTTATTGTAAGAATTCCAACATTTTCCAGGTGTGATGGTGCACAATTTTAATTCCGGCACGTGGGAGGCAGAGGCATCATGTGAGTTTAAGGCCAGCTCAAGTTCCAGGACAGCCAGCTACACAGAGAGACCTCGTCTCAAAAAGGAGAAACAAACAAACAAACAAACAAACAAAAAACCCCAAAAACAATATGAGGAACAAGAAATTAATATGCTTAAATAATCAATCCACCACAGATATGACATGCCCACAGGCCAGCCTAATCTAGATAATCTCAGGTGATTCTAGACTGTGTCAACAGGAAGAATTCAGAAGTGACTCAGAGCACACCTTTAATCCCAGTACTGCAGAGGCAGGAGGATCTTTCTGAGTTTGAGGCCAGCCTGGTCTACAGAGCAAATTCTAGGACAGCCAGGGCTACACAGAAAAATCCTGTCTCAAAAAAAAAAAAAGAAGAAGAAGAAGAAAGTGACTGAGAGGCGAGTGTGAACACTAATGAATCTGGTGGTGCCGGCTTGAGGTGCTGGAGTGGGCTGAGGAGTGAGCAGAAACAGTCTGAGCAGTTATCCAGAGGATGGAACAGGGAGTGGCTACAGCAAACAGAAGAAACACGCAAGAACTGCTGGGAAGAACTGGCTGAAAAAGCACAAGAGAAGCTCAGCTGCCGGTCTCAGCAGGAGCAGAATTTTATTACTGACAGTCAAAACTGTTCCACATGGTGGCAGGAAGAAGTAAGCAGGCCACTTTTCCTCAGTATCACTGCCTTTTAATGTCTTTTCTTTAAATTAGTGTGTGTGTGTGTGTGTGTGTGTAGAGGTTTTTTGCCTGCTTGTATGTTTGTGCACCATGTTCATTCAGAGACCAGAAGAATGTTGGATCCCCTGGGAGTGGAGTCACAAACCACTGTGAATGGCCATGTGGGTGCTGGGAATTGAACCTGGAGTGGAAGAGCAGCCACTTAACTGCTGAGCCATCTCTCTCCCATACTCTAAAATTTCTACAGGCACAGTACCCCTCACTGTGTGGACTTAATATGCACCAGTCACAATCCCCTATCCCGGGTACCAAGACACAGTCCCCCAGCTTCAGAAAGGGAGGAAGGAATATTTGGAATCCAAAGCACAGTCCTTCTATCTGGACAGATAACCTTGTTAGGCAAAATTAAGGACTAAGAATGGGTGGGCCAGACGTAGGAAATGGAAATCTCTTGTCAGGAAACTTACAGAGGTGTAAGGGAATGGGGGCCATCTGCAAGGGAAAGTCTCTGAAAGGTGTGAGCACACTCCTGGTGTACTGCAGATAACAACCTCACTAAGTAATCACCTACTTAGGATTGGGCTCTGTATAGAGGTCTGCCCATAGGGCAAGAATGTGTTGGCACTACAGAGTTCTCACTGTGAATTCATATACTGGATGTCACACACTGTGACTTAGGACTTCTGCTCTCAAGCCTGCACACCGAGCACTCTGTCCACTGAGCCATTCCCCAGCCTCTCTTTCTGTGTTTCTGGGCTTTCCAAGGACAGGCAAGGTTCTCAGCTAAGCAGCAGTCACATAACACTCCCTCCCACCTTCCACTCATCATACACCATAGCAAACATCAGCCTTTCCTTAGCTGTCACTGACTGATTTCCACCTCTCTTCTCTCAATTTATTCCCATGCCCATCTGTTCATAAGGGATTTTAAAATTGACTAGCGTTTTATAGGAAGGAGACCATCGGGCCTCTGTGACTGTACATCCCACATCCATGAAGTCAACTAGCCTTGGACTGCAAATATTTGGGGGAAGAGGCTGTCCGTACAAACATGTGCAGACTTTTCCCTCCTGCCATCGCTCTCTAAGTAACACAGTGCAGCAGCGATTTAGCCAGCATTCACATCATGGTCGGCATCAGAAGTAAGTGAGAAATGATTTAACACATGGCAAATGTGTACAGATTACAGTCAAACACAAACAGAATGTGCCACTGTCTATGAGAACTTTGAGCATATGCAGATTTTAGTAACTACATGAGATCCTAGAGCCAGCCCCCCCGTAGATGCTATGGGACAATGAAGGAAATGTTTGTTTATTATTCATTCAACAAATATTCACAGACTCTAACCATAATACTACATTTAGTTGACAATCATGGGAGATACAAAACTTCATGGCATTTATAACTGAATCATTAGCTTTACAAAGAATAAACTTACAGAAACCGATTTTGATTTTAAAGGGAAACTAAAAATAAAAAATGTTTTTAGTAAATTATGATAAAAGCGGTACCTAGCTATCAAAAGAAATGCCAGAGTACAAGTGACTTTAAGCTGGGTGTGGCAGTACACACCTTTAGTCCTAGAACTTAGGAGGCAGAGACTGCAGGTCTCTAGGAGGCCAGACTGCTGGCCTACATATTGAGTTCAGGCCAGCCAAGGCTACTTAATGAAACCTTGTCTTAAAAAAAAATAAAAATAAAAACCTCTTGGGGCTGGAAGCTCTGGAGCTAAGAGATCATGTTAATTTTGTGCACCTACAGAGGACCTGGGTATGATTTCCAGCACCTATATGGTGGCTCACAAGGGTTTGTAACTCGGGGCTCTGAAGTCCTCTTCTGACTTCTGTAGGCACCAGGCACACTTGATGGTACACATACACTCAAGCATGCAAAACATTCATATACATAAAATAACTAAATGTAAGTAAATCATTTTTAATAATAAAATTATAACCCTTATGGTGGGCTGGCATGATGGCTCCCCAAGTGAAAGTACTTGCCACCAAAACTGATAACTGAGTTCAGTCCTCAGGAAGGAGGGCACCAACTCCCACAAACTGTTCTCTGGCCACCATATACAGTCATATATCCCACACCTTGGAGGCAAGGAAGAGCAACTGGAGTTAAGCACAAAGGGGACTCTGAACTTTCAGACATATAAGAAACTTGGCAATTTCTTCACAGAAGTAGTAACTAGGACGTAGATTGACTCTCAGGCATTTGGGGGTCCTGACTCTACATCTTCCTGTCCCCCAGCATTGGCACAGCCTATAACAGGCATCTGTCTTCTCTCCCTCCTTGCTCTCCTTGTTTCTATCACTACTAAAATTGTCATATGCTCAAGTTGCATATATATAAAATGTCCGTTTTCCACAGCCTGAAATTTTCCATCTTTCACACACTACCACCCAAGCTCTAGGTAAATTATGTAGTGACCTCACGTATCTTTATAATGCCCAGCAGAGGGGCTGGAGAGACGGCTCAGTGGTTAAGAGCACTGCCTGATCTTCCAGAGGTTCTGAGTTCAGTTCCCAGAAACCACATGGTAGCTTACAATCATCCATAATGAGATCTGGTGCCCTCCTCTAGCCTGCAAGCAGAACACTGTATACATAATAAATAAATAAATCTTTTTCTTAAAAAAAATGCCCAGCTGGGACTCTTTTCCTTTTATCTTGCCTATTTCTCTTCCCTTAAGAGAAGGCGGAGGTGGGACAAACAAATGGCATGTCTACTAAGACAGTATTTCTTTAGTGTAAGAACACTTAAAGCATTTCTCACCCCATACCTTGGGTCTGTGGGCTGTAAGGAGACAGAAGTTTGGACCTCTTCTTTTCATATCCTTTCTGTGTGATGTCCCCTAAAATAGCAAGAAACAGAAATAGGTTATGCATTATCCTTATTTTGTGGGTATTTACTGTAAAAAGAAAATTAATTACAGTGTTACAGAAGTACCACATATCGAATGGAGTTTTTAAAACTGGTTCTTTGACAAGACTTTGTAAAGTGTGGCTTCCTACAGACTTGTCCCTCATCAGCCTTGCACAGAAACTTGCTACATACAGCAACACAGACTCCTTGGCATCCCTCAGCACCCTCACCTCCTTGGTATTTAAGATGCTCCAAAATGGAATGGCACACAATACCTGATCTGTGATAGGAACCTTCCAAGGCCCTTTTGCTAACACCTGGGTCAGAACCTGAGGCTGAAACTGCCACACCCTCTCCTTGATTCACTCACCTGTATCATTCATATACAACAAAGTAAAGTGCGCACACACACACAGACAATAGAGTGAGCTGCCTGCGCTCCAAGGAGCAGGTGGATGGACAGTAAACAGGACAGCCACACAACACAGACCATCTAGCTCAAATAGCAACAATGCTGAGGCTAAAAGGCCCTGATCTAGGGAAGACATAGGTATTCTAAATACAGTGGGAAAGAACAATGTCTAAAATTTGTTCCATGCAAACAGCAACCGCAGAACAGCAGGAACATGTGACCTAATCTTATAAAACACAGACCTGGGCACATCTGCACACAGAGACATGTAAATCTAGAAGATCAGGAACCAAGTGAGTTCCTCTTACAGAGTGGACTTAAGGAGAAACTTTACTTCATTCACACACTCTGACCAAGTTTAATTTTGACAAAATAGGCTTGATTTATACTATCTTGTTTTTCCCCATAAGCCAGATACAGTGATGCACACCTATCATCTAGGTACTTGGGAGGCAGAGGTAAAGGATTACTGCAAGGTCAAAGCCAGCCTGGTCTACTTGCTGAGTTCTAAGCTGGCAAGGGCTACACATTAAGTTCCTATCTCAAAAACAAACAAAACTTTTTTTCCATTAAGAAAGAATGAGGGAGGCTGGAAAGATGGCTCAATGGTTAAGTTCTCTACTCTTGTAGATAACTGTAGAGTTCTCAAAACCCATATACATGTAACTCCAACTCCAGGGGAATCCTACACTTCTGGCCTCTATGGGTATGTGTGCACATGTGTAAATACTCACACAGACACACATACACATAATTTTTTTAAAAAGTCTATATATATTTTGCCACGGACCGGTTCAGTGGAGCCACTCAGACAATATTTGGTTTTTCAAGACAGGGTTTCTCTATAGCTTTGGAGTCTGTCCTGGAATTCACTTTGTAGACCAGACTGGCCTTAAACTCACAGAGCTTCTCCTGTCTCTGCCTCCTGAGTGCTGGGATTAAAGGCGTGCACCACCACTACCTGGCATTTATTTATATTTTTGAAGAGAGAGTGAGGACTAGTGAGATGGCTCAGTGGATAAAAGCACTTGCTGCCAAACTGGATGACCCTAGTTCAATCCCTGCGACTCACTAGGGAGGAGAGAACAAACACCCACAAGTTGCTCTCTGACAGGTGCACGCGAGCCCACACATACACACTCACATTACATTACCTAAAAAAGAACAATCATATATGTATATTTGCTAGCATAAGACATCCAAATTAAATAATGGGAAAAGAACAAGATATATCATACTTTGTACAGTGTATTCAACACATGTATGCATTTAAAATGTGACTTTTTCTTCTGTATTTATCTCTTCATCTTTGCAGAGCTGGACTGGACCCCAGGACCTCATACACACTAGCTAGTTCTCTGCCTCGAACTAATGCATCAGTTTCGTTTCCTAATACTCTACACAAACCCACTATTTCAGGAAATTTTAAATTTTCATTTGGATTACGTACTGAACTGTACAAACTAAATCACAAGATTCATCTGCTTCTCTAACCCTTCTCTAATAAAATAGTAAAAATCAAAACTCTTCCCATAGGCCAATTCAAGAATTTGGGTAAGCTCCAAGAATATGCACAATGAACAGAGGAAGAGAACTCTATTGCACAGGAAACCTTCACTGCAAACAGAAAGCTGTTTTCCACTGTAAAGGAACAGAGCACTCAGCTCCTGCCCACTCACAGACTCCTCTGTGTCCCCCACTCCTCCCTGTGGCAATACTGCTAGTGAAAGGCCTCTCAAGGGCTTTCTTCAGTGCTCATGGTCTCCATCACTCACTGTCAGGATGTCTCAGGTTCTCAAAAGACTCAATTAAGAGAGTCTAATTCTGTCATGCCAATTAGCTAGGTTAGATTCAAAACTGAGCACAGACATTAAGGAGACCAGGAAGAAATAGAATAGCCACAGGAATGTGGGGACTCGGATGTGGGCTCCTAAAAATCTCTTTCTGACAATAAAGTTCTCTACCGTGGGCTCCTCCAAGACATGTCTTCTCCACTGTTTGTCATTCCTCCTAGGGCTCCTCTCCTGTAACTCTGAGCACACTCAGTGGGGACACTTAGCACACCACTGGTATTTTAATGATCTGTTTACACCTCTGGCTCCTGACTACACCATGCACTTGAGGGCAGGGATTGTCTTGTTCAGCTCAGTGGCCCACCCACATCCTGGTACAATACACACTTGTTGAAGGGGAGACTGGACAAATTGGTAAAATGGAAGCAATAAGGAAAAATAAATCAAAGAGACAGGTGTAGCTGGGTGGAAAACTGGAATGGAAAAAAAGTCTTTACTTCAGCAGGAGCTAACAGGTCTCAGGAAAGAACCCTAGGGAAGTTTACTGGGATTTGACAGCAGACCTTAAAGGTGACCAGAACAAAGGCAGGGCATGGCGACCATGGCTGTAATCCCAGCACAGGGAGGCAGAGGCAGGCAGAGGTCTGTGAGTTTGAGTTTGTCAGCCTGGTCTATACAGTGAAACCTTGTCTCAAAAAACAAAACAACAATAAAAGTGTCCAGAAAAGCACTCGCAGGACCTGGAGAGGAAGGAACATGAGCACAGCATAGACCCTCAAAGCCAGAGGAAGTCGTGCAGACACAGATGCCCCACTCCTTGTCTGCCGTTCCCTGTCTGCATCACAGCCACCAAGACTCAGAACTCGGAAGTCATCCTCAGCCATGCAAGGTGAGCAGGTTTCGCTGCACTAGGGCAACGCTTTTCAAACTTGACCCCATCTGTTTATTGCCCACTGTGCTGTTGTCTCCTCTTCCTTATGGAGAAAGCTGGTGGTGCTGGAGATCAAGGAAAGAGTTCATGCAAGCTATACAAGCAACTCTACCATTGACCTACAATCCCAGCCCCTGGTCATTTGGTTTTTATTAAAGACTTATTTTATTTTTAATCCTCTTTCTGCCCTCCCCTGTGGGAGGGGGAAGGTGGTTGAGAGGAAAAACCAGTTTTGTGGAGTCAGTTCTCTCCACCCTCAAGTGGGCTCCAGGGATCGAGCTCAGGCCATTAGGCTTGGTGGCAAGCACCTTTATTCACTGAGCCATCTCTTCAGCGTTGAGTTTTTTGAGAACTAAACAAATACAGGGATTGGTTTTTCCCTACCAGTAAGAGAATGTGTTTTCCACCAACAGATATGCTTATCAGAGAACACCTGTCCAAAGGTCTGCAAGCAGCTGGTTGTGGAAGGAGTACATAGTCATAAAAACAACCAGCCAGCCAGGAGCAGGGTAGGACCTGTGAAACTTGAATCTGTCTAGTCACCTTCAAAATTCTGCCTCAGCATGGTAGAGAAGACGCGACTGACGCTGCTCTTAAGTTGGGTCTACACCCTCACACAGATACATATGCAGGCAAGACACGAAATGATCACAAGATAAAAAATAAATAAACCATTAAAATATAAAAATAAAAAATTGCTAGAGGTGGTAGCAAAGATGATAGCTGCTCCTACAAGTTCAGTAGCTGGGCCAAAACTCAGCCTGTGTGAGTTTCATGTCCACTTGATGCCAAATTTAAAAAAGAAAATTTATAAAGGGTCCCCATTGTCTTCAAATTGATGACTGTCACCCACTTATTCAACCTGTCACAGGGAAGGTAGATGCTGGTCCGGCTGCAGAGTACAACAAAAGCTGTAACAACTCAGACACAAGAAATGTCTACAGATCCACAGAGAGGAAAAGAAAGGCGCACAGCAGAGAGTGTCAACAAGGCCATCTAGAAAGCTGACCTGAAAGGGCAAAAAAGCTACGTGGTACTTAAGAAGTTATTCTTATTAAATTTTATGTGTTCCTTCTTTTTTAGTGTGAGTGTGTGTGTGCTTGTGTGCAGCATGCACACATGTAAGAGCTTGAAGGGGAAGTGTGTACACCATGGCAAGCACATCAAGATTGGGGACAGTTCTCTCCTTCTTATCCTGTGGGTTCTGGGAATCAAACTTGGATCATCAAGCATTGTGGCAGTCACCTTACCACACATCCATCTCACTAGCCCTAAAAAGAAAACAGATATTCAGTATATTACATACAGCAGCCATACTGAGACAGGTTCACAAGAACACAAACAATTCTGGCTTTACCCTCAAACCAACGGCCTTTCCCTGCTATTTCTTGGCACATATGAATTTAAGTGTCTACGAAGATTCTAATTAACTAAATACACTGTTTTGGGCTAACACGGTGGCTCAGCAGGCCAGACATGGCTGTGGAAGTTAAGCTAGATTCCAGGAATGCAGATAAAGGTGGAGGGCACAAGTAAGTATGCCCACATACACACACAATTTTTTTAAAACCTTGAAATTAATGACTTATTTCTAACACTCTTTGTGTTGAAATAAATTTTGTATTGAAAAGGCAAAGTTTTATTAGTTAAGAAAGAAACGAAGTTCTGTTAAGCTATTACAAGCTATAGTGAATTCCAGGCCAGCCTGAGCTACAGTGAGACACTGTCTTAAAACAGCAAAAGTTAGAAGATGAGAATCTTCACATACCTAAAAGTTTTCAAATCAGTTTGGGATTTTCGGGTTTTGTTTTGTTTTTTTGAAAAAGGGTTTCTCTGTGCAACATCGATAGATGTCCTTACAACTCATGGTAACTAATTTCTTTTTTTTAAAAAAAAAATCAACCTTGTTAATTTCGCAAAGCAATTTTCGAAAGAAATTAGGACGTTCAACTTTCCATCCTCAGTAGGTACCTCTGAGGACAGTGACTGCCGCTTCTGTGTGAGAACGGATAGCCCCAACTGCACACTCTGAAAACTCCAATCATAGGACTGCTCAGCTTTCTAGGTCAAATATATGACTTCTTACAAATGGTATTTTACTAAAGACATCCTACAAGTTCAAACAAATAAAAAGCAACAAAGTGAAACACTGAAGACACTAAGAAGCTGAACTCTTAAGTGTGACCACATCATTAGGCACCTGGCCAAATTAATCTCACTGATGCAAAGGGCATGTTCCTTTGTTCACTTAGAAAAGCTGCCTGCAAAGAGCAGGAGTCAAGAAATGGCGAGTTTCCCACAGACTTGGGTATTGGAGAAAGCACAAGCCACAGAGAAGCAGAGACTGGCGTAGACTGATTTTTACTACTGAAGCCACAGAGCAAGCTGGCTACCTCTTTCCAGGGTGCTTCTGCTGGGACTTCAAAAGAATAAATAAAAAGGTTGGACGGTACTGGTGCACCGTTCTTTATTAAGCGCCTTTAATCCCAGCACTCGGGAAGCAGAAGCAGGCGGAGCTCTGTGAGTTCGAGGCCAGCCTGGTCTGGTCTACAAGAGCTAGTTCCAGGACAGGCTCCAAAGCCACAGAGAAACCCAGTCTCGAAAAACCAAAAAAAAAAAAAAAAAAAACCAACAACAAGAGAATCAAAAGACCCCTGGCACTTAAGCATACATCCAACTAGGTTTAGGTGACACACCCCAGCCCTACCCAACCCACAAGTCCTAATGGACCTTTATATTTAACAGGTTCATTTAGAAAATTCTAGTTGATTGGATCTTTTCAGACACCTGTTTTACAGTTCAGCACAATTCTCTGGCTCTATCTTTTGAAAAAAAGAGGGGCTGGTGAGATGGCTCAGCAGGTAGAAGTGCCTTGTGCACAAGCACCCTGAGTTCCAACCTGGTGTGGAAGGAGAGAACTGACTCCAACTGACCTCCAAGCACTGCTGTTGGCACACCCCATCCCCCAAGGACAACAGTAAAAAGCTTTAAAATAATAACATCAGAAGAGGAAAGAGGGCGCCGGGGTCTCTGTGAGGTACTGAATTCTGGTCACCAAAGTCAACAAAATCAGTAGCTTCAGATGTGGCAGACAAGAGAGAAAAGCAGCTTCTCACAGAGGGAAGTGAAGGAGACCAGTCAGCATGCACACATGTGAGTGGAAACAGTGCTGTCATGCACGGGCAGAGGACTAAATGCTCAGAAGTATGGATGGTGCCCAGCGCCAGGATGTCAAGATAAAGGGTCATTTTCTCTATGGCTGCTTCATTGCTCAGACTGTCATCTTTAATTTGCTCACAAAGGTGGAAACTATTTCCAGCAGTAATCCACGAGTGTAGTCAAGTGTTCTGCTTTTATTCTTCACCCACTGGATAATTTTTTAAAGACCTGAAGTAACCAACAAAGCCACATTAAGCAATGCATGAGTCAAGCATGCTTCATCAACAGGCTAGATGAAACTAGCATGTTCTCTGGAAGTTCAGAAATATAGGAGGAGCTTTGGTAAAAAGCTGAGGAATTTTGTTGGCAGCCAATTCACACTCTCTGTAGACCAAGGTGCAGAGAAAGGGAAGGCACTACTGAGCAGAGAGAGCACCATGTATGTACACACACACACACACAGTCAGCATAAGTGAGAGCTGAGACAAGGGCTGTCTCAGGGTGGGGAAGGCTTGCCAATGGCACAAGACACACATCTCAGTGTTTGGCAGGGATTTGTAGTCTGGGGTTCCAGGCATCAGGAGACTTAGTTTTTCATTCGTTTTGACACATACTAGTTCTTTGATCCTACGCTACACTCTGGCCTCAGTTTTCTCGCTGGTAGGGAGGAAGATCACATGAGCTCCTTCCTGTTCATGATCACTGTCTGGCATTGCTCACATGTAGCAAGTCAAAAGCAAAAGAGGATATCCAGTGGGCAGCAGACAGAGCCAGCGTGAAGATACAGACTTCAGCAACCATCAGCGTAGGAGGTGGCAGCTGAAGTGGTGGTGAGAATGATATCACCCACAAAGAATTGCATGTGAGGAGAGAGGAAGGGAAGAAATCCTTGGGTATTTCTGACATTTGGGGAACAGAAAGACTAGGAAAGATGGCACCAAAAAGCAGGGAAACCAGGACAGACAGGAAGGAAAGGAGAGGAGAAAGAATGACAGCCACAGCCACAAATGTAAAGTAAGCCCTGAAAAAACTGTTGGCAGCTCAATTGCCAGAGCCTCAGTTAACAGTTTATAGGGAGGGAGAGGCAGGCTGCTCAGAAGGAAGGGTGAGCATGTCTCCACAGGAATGAGGAGTCTACAGGCTGGAGGAGGGGTGGGGGTCTCTAAAGATGGGCAAACACGTATCTAACTAGAAAGCACTATGATAGTGAGGTGGAGATACTTGCTGATGATGCAGGCTGTAAACACTAGGAACTTCATAAGTGCCAAGTATTTCTTTAGCTGGGGACTAATTTAGTCCCACTCACAAAGTTTACATCTCTTCCAGAATAGAGACATCCAAGAAATACTATAATTAATGGTGTAATTACATATTGGACGAGGTGTGCTAAGAACTTTTGAGACTCCAGTAGAGTCTCAAATGAACGAGATTGTTCAATGGTTAATTCAAGGGCCTCCCAGCCTCTGCTGCATTGGTGGTGTGTGTGAATCCTTACTGGTGTGTAAACATCCAAAAGGAGCTGGCAGCCTTGGGCCAGTCACTCTGAGAAGCCACCGTCTTTTTCTCCCACTGTATGAAACAAATGTAGCTCTCTGTGTTTGTTAGATATTTAAAAGGCAGAAGCACTGGGGGACATTAATGACACCTCGTCCTCTAACCAGTGACAAAGACCAGGTGTAGGAAATAGCACAGGTAATGGAGATCACCTGTCACCTGCACATGGCCTGTAAGAGAGCCGCTGGCTTTAGGATTGCCTTTGGGGTCTAAACTGACAGACACCCTAAGACTCCGTTAAGATGGACAGAACAAGAAGTGGGACATTTTGATTGGTTTTGAATTGTGTGTGCGTGTGTACATGAGAATACAGGAGTGCAGGTGTACACACATTCCATGCCTTGTGTGTGTCTCTGCCTTTCTAAAGACGCAGTTTTATCAAATGCAAGATGTATTAAGATGGCCGGGCGGTGGTGGCGCAAGCCTTTAATCCCAGCACTCGGGAGGCAGAGGCATGTGAATCTCTGTGAGTTCGAGGCCAGCCTGGTCTACAAGAGCTAGTTCCAGGACAGGCTCCAAAGCCACAGAGAAACCCTGTCTCAAAAAACCAAAAAAAAAAAGATGTAGTAAGAGAATCCATGCACTATAAAAAGAGCTAATACTTGGAGAGGCCCTCACAGACTCCTGGCCATCAGCCTCCTATTCTAAGGGCGAAGGAAGTTAATTCAGGAAATGCTCCTACTGGGGTGTGATGCCTGTACTATACACGCTTGGGCCTTGGACATGTACAATCCGGATCAAATCCAACCATAACCATAGCAAAGGCAGCATCACGGAACTTAACATGGTGCTGGCAGACACATACCTTTCAGCTACTTACTGAGAGGCGATTTAAGTACCACTAAGGAGGGTCCATCTTTCAGGTACTGGGCCTAAATAGAAAGATCGTGTCCTCCATTCCCCTCCTTCTTGCTAGTGGCTGAAAGAGAACTGTGGTGATCAGCCACCTTGGACTGCCATTGTGAGCCAGATACAAGGACTGGGAAGGGAAAGGACAGTCAAGACCTAGCACCTGGCACCTCATGAAGGACACTACACTGGTTCAGACTATCTTAAGTGCCTGTTGTCTGTCACATGCATCACACCCATAATCCAGTAACTACTTAGGAACTAAGATGATTTTCATCAGTGGCAAATAACTGTTGCCACAGGGTGTCACCAGCAGAGCCACAAACTGTTACTAAAACACTTAAAAGATAATTTTAACTACTATTTAAGATACACCTCTAGCAATCTTCACAGCTAATCAGTGTATACAAATGGAATCATGAGGGCTGGAGAGATGGCTCAGAGGCTGAGAGCACTGGTTGCTCTTCCAGAGGTTCTGAATTCAATTCCTAGCAACCACATGGTGGCTCACAACTGTAGTGGGAGACTGCTTGTTGGTTCCTGGCCGCCCGACTAGCTTAGACCTGAAATAATCACACAGAAACTGTATTAATTAAATCACAGCTTAGCCCATAGATTCTTATTGGCTAACTCTTACATACTAATTTAACCCATTTCTATTAATCTGTATATCACCACATGGCAGTGGCTTACCAGCAAAGTTTCAGCATGTCTGACTCTGGTGGCAGACACATGGCTTCTCCCTGACTCTGCCCTTCTTTCTCACAGGCAGACACATGATTAAGTGAGCTCACATGTAAAAAAACTCCCAGAGGACTGATCAACCCAACCTAGATCATAAGCCTTGGCCACCCTCTCTACCAATTCTGTTCTCAGTGTTTTCGGGGCTGCATTATGTTGCAGTGCATGTTGGAAGTACACAAGCACTGGTGGGTTTGTGCCCCACTTCTTTCCACTAACAGACTCATAAGGAGAACCTAGGAGGGTTCCCTCAGCACACTAACACAGCAGCTGGGAAGTTCAACCACATGACTTCACTCAGGGCTGACAACAGGAATTCCCACAATCCCAATCTCTCCTTTGTGATCCAGCCAAGAGAGAGGACTTTTGCTCTCTGGCTAAGGATCAGAATGCTGAACTGTATCAGAAGAGTGTGTGACATCTACAGCATACCAGAGCAGGAGCACAGGGGTGAAAATGGTGCCTACATCATATGCAAACAGACTGGGGTCTTCAGAGAAGGGACACCAGTCACATAACCTAGAGTAGACATGATAGGTTAAAGGCAATGGGGCATCAAGATAGAGGATAAACACTGGGAAGGTCACTAAGAGTAAGTTAAAGGGGAGACACAGTCACTTAACTGGCTGAAATATGATGAAAAATCATAAAATACTTCATTCCTGCAGAAACATTTCGGGGAAAAGATGGACAAAGAACGAGAGGTACAACAGGTGAACTATGTAGAACGGAAGATGAGAAGTGCTGGGAAACTAGGGGGTGGGACACAAGGTACTGGGCTCTGCACCAGAGAGCCAGGCTGGAGCACTGAGGAGGAGCTGGGCTGGAACGCAAAAGGCAATGAGAACTCTTTTGAGAATGAGATACAAAATCTGAAGGCATTAGCCATACAGATATCTTGGGAACAGTTTTCTGGGCAAAACCATCAAAAAGAAGAATTGGCTATGCAAATCAGTAAATTGAGAAGCATAATCAAATCTGGAACATGCCAGGTAAATGCTTGCTGCTCCCAAACACTCCTTGTCTTTAAAAAGTAATTTTCAGATAAACAAATGATAAACAGGAGTGCCTGAGTTACACAAAACTATTTCTAAAAACAGGTCATCTGTGTATGAACTAATCAATTAAAATGGTTATCTGGGTGAGGGAGAAGGATGTTCTCTGAACCCCCAAGCAAGAGGAGGCTAACCTTGGCCAGGTTGGCAGAGCCCAGCCTCCTGCCTCTTGTAAGGCCTGTTCCAACCTGCAACTTCCACACAGTAACCTCACAGTGCTACATGGCAAGGATAGTCATGTTTTTCTCATTTGTAAAATGGTATTTAACCCACAATCATACACGCTACAAAAATGACATTTCTGTGAAAACTAGCAGCCAACTAATTCTAGAATCAATTAATAATGTTAATAATTAAAACACTAAATTTGCAGAAAATATTTTCTCTTCATCTGCTACTCACTGATAGGAGCCAAGAGCTGGTTCTGGAAAGCACTTGAGACATCAAAAGGTGCCTGATTTTAACTTTATTTATAAAATTGAGGGACAGAGGTATATTTATTCAAATACATGATTCCTGAACGTACTTGCCTAATACCCTGAATGCATAAATGTTCATTCCTAGGGGACTGTAGAGATGGCTCAGAGGTTAAGAGCACTGACTGCTCTTCCAGAGTTCCAGAGTTCAATTCCCAGCAACACATGATGGCTCACAACCATCTGTAATGAGATCTGGTGCCCTCTTCTGGCTTGCAGGCATACATGCAGGCAGAACACTGTGTACATAATAAAAAGTTCATTCCTAACCATCATGAAAACAGCACTTCCCAGTCACCCAGACATCTGAGTTAGGGTCCCCTTTTGCTGCTCAGCTGGACTGAGTGGGAGCAGCAGGGGATGGCTGTGAACTCTCCTTCCAGGACAGTGGTCACAGACAGACTACAGAAGTCTATACTCTCAAAATTCCTGCCATCACAGAGACATGGAGAGATGGTATTGACCATTACTGTCACACTAACGAATACATCCAGCAGCTCCATCTCTGAGAGGGAAGGAGGTAGTTATATTCCATACTCTATTGGACATCTAGTGAAATGGCCAAGAAATAAAATCAGAATGTGCCCTCAGGGCAAGCAACTGTGTACTGCCCAAGGATCTTTAAAATATTTATATGTGTTTAGGTTTGGTTTTTTGTTTGTTTGATTTTTTTTTTTGGAGGTGTTATTTGAAGCAGTCTTTCCACAGTCAGGCTGACCTTGAACTCACAATTCTGCCTCAGCCTCTGGGTGTATGGGTATGTACACACCTGGATATAGAAAACACTGGAGAGCAGGTAGCTCAGACAGACAGCACCATCCCAATACGACCTCTGAGCCACTGGGATAACAATGTGCTGCACATGTGAGAAGCTACATACACCACCACCTGCTACTGTTACATTAGGGGATCGCTCATTCTTAACTTTTTCCCTTGGTAATCAGAATACTGGAGTGCCTCCCACACATTCTAATTATAAGCAAAATGGATAAATCAAGAATCACTTATATGAAGCGCCATAATGCTGACAAAAGATTCTAAACACTTGAATATCAGACATCAACTTTCAAATGCCTTTGCTTAAACTCAAAGGCATTTTTAAGTGAAGCATATCCTCATTAAGTGGTGGTGGCAGTGCTCTTGTTCCGACACCAAAACACAGGACTTTGGAGAGAGAAAGAAAGTATGGCTTGGGAGTGTAGCTCAGAAGAAATAAACAGGACTCACAAGAAGAAGAAATGGGTGGTTTTTTGTTTGTTTGTTTATTTGTCTTGGTTTGGTTTGGTTTTTTGAAACAGGGTTTCTGTGTGTGACAGTCCTGGCTGTCACTTTGTAGATCAGGCTGGCCTCGAACTCAGAGATTCACCTGCCTCTGCTCTAAGTGTTGTGATTAAAGGCCTGCGCCACCACCGCCTGGACAATAGGTATGTTTTTAACCACCAATGTAGTTAGTGAAAAGCTAGCTTAATTCACAAACTACATCAGCAGGCTGGGAGTGGTAGCACACATCTTTAATCTCAGCACTCAGGAGGCAGAGGCAGATCTCTGTGAGTTCAAGGCCAGCCTGGTCTGCAGAATGAGCCCTAGGTCAGTTAGGGCTACATAGTGAAACCCTCAAAATAATGAATAAACTCATAAATGAATGAATAAAAATGTACGTGACCAGCTGTTCACAGATGTAGTCTCTCCAGCAACCATACTGAGTATAACCTTGATGTCCCAGAAGCTTTCAGGTCATAAAACCACTTAACTCCCCATTCTAAACAGATTCACCAGCACAGACAGGGCCAGAGAAGCCATCAGTCCCATGTGCACTGACAGATAGCACCAGAGTCTGTTTGTCTTCTCTCCTCAGAGGCAGAGCTACAAATCCTCTAGTCCTCTCTGTTCTCTGTGGAACCTACAGGGGCAACTTAACTAACAAAATATGAAAATCGCTTACTTTGTGTATGTGTGTGCACGTGTACATGTGTGTACATGCCTGTGAGAGATAATCCTGACTAGCTTCATCAAGGTGGGTAGCCCCATTCCCCAGGAATATAAGGAGGGAGCTAAGCAAGAACATTCACTGCTCTCTGCTTCCCTAGGCAGGTGCGGTGTGGTTAGTGGTCTCGGCTGCCGTAGCCTTGACTTTCCCAGGATACACTTGAGCCAAAAGAACCATTTTTTCCTTCAGTTGCTTGTCACGTATTTCACAGCAGCAACAGAAAGGGAACTAGGGCATACCTAAGCTCATGTATAACAAAGCTAGGGAAGTTCATTTCGTCAGGGCCAAACTGTATTTCTGAATTGACTCAAACTTAAAAAACACATTTGTAAACATGTTAATGACTCTCCAAGCCTGACAATGCTGAGCTCTCCCCATTATTAAGCATTAGGTACTGAGTTTGCCTCGCTAGTCTACATCTTTACAAGACACGCACCATTCTACTCTAGACTTCATTTTCTTCACTTTCTTTTCTTTTTTTTTTTTTTTCAAAACAGGGTTTCTTTGTAGTTTTTAAAGCCTGTCCTGAAAATAGCTCTGTAGACCAGGCTGGCCTCAAACTCACAGAAATGTGCCTGCCTCTGCCTCCCAAGGGCTGGGATTAAAAGTGTGTGCCACCACCGCTCGGCTGGGGCTTCACTTTCTAAAACTAAGGAAAGCTCTGCTAAATTCTAAATCTGGCCTAAACATCAGCCATATGAGAGGTAAGACTGCTTCCCAGATGGGCATGGTAGCCACACATTTAATCCCAGCACTTGGGAGGCAGAGGCAGGAGGATCTCTGTGAGTTTGAGGCCAGACTTGAGAGTGTCAAGACAGCCAAGACTACACAGATGAACAGTCTTGATAAAACAAAAACAAAAAGGGGAGAGGCAACATTTAAACTGCATCCTCAAGAATACAGAGGCCAGGAACAGAGGAGTGCACAGAAGCCCAAGTCCTGAGGCTCTAGGACGTGAAAGGCCAGCGCTGGTGTGAAGGGCTAGTTAGAGACCAGCACAGTGAGGGACAGGAAGTGTGGATGAGATGAAGCAAATCGAGCAGAGCCCTGAGAGAGCAAGCAGTTGATTCTACATCAAACAGTCATGAAAGACTAAGCAAGCAGCTCCAGTGGTTAAAGGTTCTAGCAGAGCACTCCGCCTCCTGGGAAAACGGTGTACAAGAGACAAAAAAAAAAAAGCAGGAGATCAATTCTGAAATTCAAATTTCCAGCTGAGGAGCAATAGTCAGTGACAGAAGAGAATGTGAAAGGCACAGCGAGAACCGCAGGCGTGCTCAACTACTGCAGAAACGGCGACAGGTGGAAGGCGACCTAAGGTTCTGACTTCACCAACTGAATGCATTAGGGTCTGTTTACTGAAATGAAAACGGACTGGGGAGAGCCCCAACTCTCCTATGCACCCAGGAAGTCAGGACCATAGGCCACTGTCATCCACGCAGAACTAAGACAACTGGCTTCAACTATGGGTATGGGCTTAAAAGTCAACAACAAAAAGACCATACGAAAGCCACAGGATCTAGAAAGAGAAGAAACCAAGAAAGGAAAGAGTAGAGTCACTCTAGCCCAGCACAGGCATGCAGGGACAGTCAAGAGAACGAGGAAGGCTGTTAGAAAGACGACGCAGGATTTTATCACATTGGCTCTGTGAAGCAGTGAGAATGGAATGGTACCAGTGTCAAGTGGCTTAACACAGCAATGGGAGAAAACAAAAAGGGAAGTGTGAGCAGGGGCACAGCTCAGCCGCAGAGCCAGCCAGCCGTGCTTGGCTAGGAGACCCAAGCTCCTGCCTAGCACAGTCCAAGACCAGAACAGACCAGTCTTTGGGAAAATTGGTTTTCCTGTGAAGAGAAGAGAGTGGGCCATGACTATAGGAAGAGATGACTGCACAAGGATGATTTCCTCTTAAAGAGTGCCCCAGAACATAGCAATAGACTCCACCCACAGACACAGGAAACAGAAGAGGGACAAAGAGACAGCAGAACCCTGTGAAGGAGGTGGAGGAGCTGAGGCATGGTGTAGGTAGACAAGCACTCCTCCTACAGTATAACTAGCCACCATGATGAGTGCACTGACAGCGGTCTGGCTGCCAAGGGAATGTGATACCATGGTGTGAAGTAGCCAACGATGTTCGGGACTGCCGGCTAATTTTTCATAAGCATGAGGCTTAGCTACCGGGAGAAGAAGAGAAGGAAGCAGGTCTGATATGAAGTTATGACACTGTTCTCAGAACACTAGATGGCATCACCCTGACTCTAAAGGCATAATTCTAGTTACAATTACACAGAATTCTAGAAAGAACTTTGTGTATGGTCTTCGCTTCAGTTTTATTAGACAAATTCATACCAAGAATTAGATTTTTGTGTGTTTAATGTATTTAGAATGTATATACATGTATATATGGTTATTCATCTGTGGACACAGGTATGAGAGTACGTGTGTGCACATGTGCACTGAAGCCATACGTTGACACTAGGAGTTTTCCTTGGTCATGTTATATACTGAGGCAGGGTCTCTTGATGAACCTGAAGCTTGCCCTGGGAATCCTTTCTCCCTCTCTGGTCACTGTTACAGAAGGGCTGCTGTGCCTGAATTTTTATCTGTGTGCTGGGGATCCAAGCACAGGTCCTTACAGTGCACCACCAGCACTCTGTCCACTGAACAATCTCCCGAGGTCCAGTAATGCCTTTTAATACCTTCCCTGGAAATCAAATCAAGTAAACATCCCCTCTCCCAAATAGAATACACATCCTCAGGTTCCTCTGCCTAATTATCAGTCACCTTTTAAAACGAACAACAAACTAACAAAGTAGAGGAATGTGAGGGGAGAAATGTAACTACAAACTTTCTATATTTCTGAGTGAAATAATATACAGATACCTATGTTTTACTGATTCAATGGTTAAGGATTAAGAGTACTCAGGTTGGTTCTTAGCACCCACATCTGACAGTTCACAACTATTTGTGAACTTAGTTCCAGGGGATCTAATGCCCTTTCCTGGCCTCTATAGGCACTTCATGTATTATGTATGTATGTATGTATGTATGTATGTATGTATGTATGTATGCAGGCACTCATACATATATATAAAATTAAAATAAATTTTAAAAATATTTAAAATTACTAGAGATGACATTACATGGGTAAGTGGGTGAGGAACAGATGAAACTAGATTGGTCCTGTGTATATTTGTAATTATCACTACTGAGCGATGGGTACATGGAGTCTTGGCACTCTACTTTCTCAATATTTGAAAATGTCCAGAATACAGTGATAGACAATATTAATCGAGAAGGCTAAAATGGAGCTAGTATTTACCTTTCTGCTTCTTTTAAGATGATACTACAGTTTCATAAATTCTACCTTGCATTCTTAACAGCAAGTCAAGGGAAAAGATGCTACCAAAACAAAATCCACTTCAAAACTGAGTGCCCTTCTGAAGCACGACTAATAAAAACTCAGAGACAGAAATTGGAGTTCAACCTGAAGATCTGAAAAGCAAAGCAGCCACCCACTGGTTCTTACTTCGACCTCAGTCGGAAATGGTGATCCTGACTGTGTGCTGAAAGCTGTCTCCTTCCGTTTTATAATCCTCTCTAGGGCTGAGACTAAAGGCATGCACCACCCGGTTTCTGTGGCAACTAGTGTGGCTACTGGGATTAAAGGTGCCCATCATTGTGATCACTGGGATTAAAGGTGTGTGTTACCATTACCTGGTCTGTAAGGCTGACCAGTGGGGGCTGTTTTACTCTCAGATCTTCAGGCAGTCTTCATTTATTAAAATGAAATGCCATTACACCCTTCTTTCCTCCTTCCAGATCCACCCTGGTCAATCATAGCATGTGAGTCACAAAGGACCTGAAAGGAGGGGACACTCCTATCTAACTGGGGAGGCACTCCTGTTTCCACTAAGCCCTGCCACAATCAGCGTTAAGAGAGGTGACATTTCAGTTACAAAGAAAAATGGCAAATAAAAGGTTTCCAAGCCGGGCAGTGGTGGCGCACACCTTTAATCCCAGCACTCGGGAGGCAGAGGTAGGCGGATCTCTGTGAATTCGAGGCCAACCTGGTCTTCAAGAGCTAGTTCCAGGACAGGCTCTAAAGCTACAGAGAAACCCTGTCTCAAAAAAAAAAAAAAAAAAAGTTTCCATCTTTCTTTCCATCCTAGATAGAGTTCTACAACAAAACAGCTCACCCACATTCACCTTCCTTTCTGCCAACAAGAAGACAATGCAGAAAGCACAGAACTGCCCTTGACGGGAAGAAAGGAGCACCTAGCCTTGCCGCCTTGGGCAGGTGAATTTACAGCAAGACGCTTAGCTCTGTGGTGAGTGTGGGCTGCAGCAGATGCTCAGGAGGGAAAGTCAGCACTGAATAATTCCCTCCTGGGCGTAAGAGTGGTAGTAGGCATGGATACACTGACCGCGTCCTCATCCCTCCCACGCTCCCTTCCACCCTCCCTACTGCAGCTGGTGGCTAACCAGAAGAACTGCACAGCACAGGGACCAGAGAGCCAGGTTCCATTGGCCCTCAAAGTCCAGCTGGTACAGCCCAGGTGGTCTGACTGGTTTTACTGGCAGGACTGGTTGTCTCAGGGGTGTACATTATTTCGGAGCACAACAAAGAGCATTTTCTTCACATACAATGAGTCTTCAGAGCACATCCGACTTTGAGCTGATGAACTATCACTTCCAGGGATGCAGCCGGCTAGTTTAAAGGCATTCCTAGAGAAGTTCTTTAAGACTCTGTTGGGACCTGTATTTTTACATCATCAGATACTGTGGTTCTTAGGTTTAGAAACTAATAACCCAGAATGACCTAAGGCACAAATATGAGCCTTCATTCTGAAGAGGGACCTATCACCTCTAAAATCAACATAATAAAAACACTTTCTCCAAAATAAAACAATTATAGATTTTTTAAAAGTAAGTAAAAATAAAAGCTTTAAAGTTATTTTTATTTTATGTATGTATGTATTTGTCTGTATATATGTCTGGTGCTCAAGGAAGCCAGAAGGAAGCATGGGATTCCCTGGAACTAGAGTTATGGATGGTTGTGAGACACCATGTGTGTGCTGGGAATTGAACCCAGGTCCTTTGGAAAAACAGCAACTGCTCATAACTGCCATCTCTCCAGCCCCAATCAAAATTTTAATTAAAAAAAATGTTTTTAAAGGGCTAATCGCGAGATGTGGTGACATGTACCTGGATCCCAGTACATGGGAGGCAGAGGTGGGAGGAGTCTGATCTATAAATGAGTCCCAGCCTATATATATAGATAGATAGATAGATAGATATAGATATATCTATATCTATATATATATAACAGATTATGAGTTAAAATTATGAACTAAAATAAAATAAAACTGATTTTTCAAGGCTGGCATTTAGGCCTATATGACAATTTTGTTGATGGGAGCTACCTTGTGTACCACAGGCTATCCTTCTCACATCTTACTATAACAACACAATTAGTGTCTTTGTTAAAATGAAATCAAGATCTCTAGATGCCAAAAACTCCCACTTTGTAAAAGCAATGTTTCTAGCTACCAGGAAAGAACCGGCCCAGCACAAAACACCTGACTGACTAAAGGAACCATGTTAAATACAAATGTAAGCAACACTACAGTAGACTAGGAGAGGAGAGACAGGAAATGAAACTACCTTTGGATATAACAAAATCACAAGGGGCACTGTTAGACATCTGTGTTAAAAACTAAAGGAAACAGGCTTCAGTCACAAAAGTAGACATGAAGGCTTGCTATGGCCTTTTCCTGGGATGGTGAGCACAGCCTATGTAGCCCGAGAGCTCTGGAGGCCCTAGGTAGCCTGAGTCGCTCCCACCCTGGGATCACACATGACTCACAGCTAAAGCCTCACTGTGGACTCCTCTGTGTGATGTGAGCTCTTTTTAGATGAACACATAGGCAAGCCAACGAACGCGGTTAGCAGGTTTGTGGCCCTTCCCTGCTGCCTTTGCCCCTGAAGGCTGAGGTGAGGCTCAGGACCGGTTTTTCTCTCTGTGCCCTAAGATAGTCCCAACATTTGCCTGGTGCCTGTCTCAAGAGTGGAGCAGAGTGGAGATCTGACCCAGAGTGGCATTCAACTACAATCAGCATCCTACAGGGCATCAGCAAAGGCAAAGAGTGAAAGTCAGAGGTGGGAGGAAGAAACAGGAAAGACCAGAGTCCCTCCACAGTACATTACAGTCCTCTAAAATGACATGCCCATCTTTCTGTCACCCCAGCCCCCAGCACTGAGGGTCTTCAAAATAAAAGACACTTTAATCAAGACAGGAAGGCATTACTTGCCTTTCTGACTATATGAAAGACTATTTGAAACATTTGTCATACTTGTTCTACCTCAAGGCAAACACATGATGTACAATCCAGTGATGAGCTGAGTCAGCTGCTTTTCTTCTTTGACTCCACTTCTCAAAACACTGGGAAGAAATGCATATCTGAAAGCTATTTTCTCCGAAATAAATGAAGTGACCCTTGTAGTCCATGAACTGAAAGTGATTTCAAGCAAAACCCACAGTTTTTGAAAAGCTAAGCATAACAAACTCCTGATAGTTGGGGGTGGGGGGTGGGGTACACAGGTGTTACATAACAGTGGGGAGGCCAGAGACTGAGCTGAAGCCATCCACTTGGCTTTCGACACCAGTCAAAAAGCAACAGTCAGGTCAGGAAGCTTCAGGATCCACCTATCTTGATTCCAAGTATGCCATGCTGGCATCTCACACAATCTAAATCTAAAGACAAAACTCGGTCACTGTGCAGCAAGCACTTTGCTGACAACTATCTCCAGTCACCATGATTTTGATACTGTTTAAAGAAACGTTCTAAATTTGGAGGATATGTATAAGTCAATAAATTCAGCGTTTTCCAAATAGCTATTTTTTTTTTAAATAAAGCAGGCATTAAAGCTGTATGTGGTAGCACAAGCCTATAATCCCAACATTCCAACATTCAGAAGTCAGTAATGAAAGGTCAGGAATTCAAGGCCAGCCTTGGCTATGTAGGAAGTTCAAGGCCAGCTGAGTCTCAGTTTTGTGAGATCCTGTGGAATGGAGGGAGGGAAAGAGGGAGGAAGAAAAGGAAAGGAGGGAGGGAGGGAAGATAGAAAGATGGAAGGAAGGACAGATGGATTGAAGGAAGGAAGGAAAGAAAGAAGAAAAGAAGGAAAGAGAGATCAAGAGAGTTTGTAAAGAAAGCCTTAAAAAGAAGAGGAAAAGCCATGCAGTGGTGGCACACACCTTTAATCCAAACACTCCATAAGTAAAGGTTCTCGGGTCTACAAAGCAAGTTACAGGACAGCCAGGGCTACATAGAGAAGCCTTGCCTTGAAAAACCAAAAAGAGGAAGAATCAGGCAGGTTGTACACACTTGTAATTTCAAGCTTGAGAAAAGAGGATGAAGCAGTTGAATTAAGTTCAAAGCCAGCCTGAACTACAGCCTGTCTTCCCAGCCATGTACGGTAGTGAATGCCTGCAATCCTGAACTTGGGAGGCTGTAATTTTGAAGCCAGCCTGAGCTACATAATGAGATTCTGTTTTAAGAAGAGAAGACAGTTGGCTGGGCGGTGGTGGTGCACACCTTTAATCCCAGGACTTGGGAGCAGAGGCAGGTGAATCTCTGAGTTCGAGGCCAGCCTGGTCTACAAGGACTAGTTCCAGGACAGGCACCAAAGTTACACAGAGAAACCCTGTCTTGAAAAACTTAAAGAGAGAGAGAAAGAGAGAGAGAGAAGATAGAAAGGGAGGGAAGGACGGGGGAAGTAATTTTAAAATGTTATCGGACAGAAGAAAACAAATTATAAATCTCATTATTCACAAAGGAATACTAAGTCACATGTTTAAGAAGGGCAGAGAAGCCAGGTGGTGGTGGTAGCATGACTTTAATCCCAGCACTCTGAGTTCGACGGCAGCCTGCTCTACAGAGTGAGTTGCAGGACAGCCAGGGCTACACAGAGAAACCCTGTCTCAAAGAAACCCAAAAAAAGAAGAGAGAGAGAGAAAGAAAAAGGGCAGAGAAAACTACTGAAGGACCAACAATTTCCATCATTCCCATAAACTTGCTATGAATTTCCAAGAGATCAAATAAGGTTCTTCTCACAAACATGGTTGGTTCCTTGGCCTACTCACACTGCCATTTCCTACCTCAGGACCAGCCCACCCTCATATAAATCATGCATGGCAAAAGGAAGCACTTCAAAGAGTAATTGTTCATTCCTCATTGGTTTCTAAAGTTTCCCTCTGCTGTGAATCCAGGCCTGCCAAGTGTAACATCTCCAGCATTTTTTGAAGATTCGGTGGCCTTGCCCTAGACAGGGAAGTAGCTGATCTGGCTGGCAACATGAGAAAAAAAAGAGCTGTTCCTACCTCATGTGTTTAAGCCATGTGCTGGAGCTATGTTGGGGGTTTAAAGAGCTCACATCTCCAGCCCTGCAAAGCTGGATCAGAGGACACTCTGCCAATCAAAGACTTCATCAGTTAGGAAGCCAAACTGTAACACTGAATGGCTTCCTTTACCACGGCCATTATTACTAGAAGTAGTATTGTAATAATAATATTGAAGAAGAGGAGGAGAAAAAACATGCGAAGGAACCAGGCATTGTAACCTGTGAGCGCAGCCACTACCACAGGCCCCAGCAAGTCCAGGACTGAGATGACTGAAGGAGCTGGAGGAGCAGGGAAGGATCTGGCACAGGTCCACTCTGCACTTATGAACTTGGTCAATGACACCCAAGGGCTCATCAACTGCCACAAGAAATGTCTTGGACAAGTATCACTCGATGTTGAGTTCCCTGACGGATGAACATTTCTAAGGTATTTTGAGAGAATGCCGCCCTTCGTATTTGTTTATAAAATGAAACTGGCAAGGAGTGTCAAGATTCCATACTGAAATTAATTTTGCATGCTGCATCCACTTTCAGACTCTAAGATTTGGGGAAAGAGTTCCAAGAATTCTTATGATCATTAAACACAAGAAAAGCATAGTCAAAAGAAAAACACATTTAGTCATAAGAAAAATACATCTTCAAAATGCTCTCCAGTTACTGAAATATGATCCATAAATATCTTCAGTTGCTTTAAAAGTACTTGAGAAGCCATTTTATTGGAAAGAATGAATCTTATGCCTTCATATAAGATACCTTCTTGTTGTCTCCATAATTATTAGACTTTGCCATCCTTAACCTGAGGAAGGGAAAGTTCACATTCTGGAGAAAGAAAATTTTTGAAACCATCTCCCGTCTGACTCTGCCTGTCTCATCTATGACAAGTGTGGGTTTCCACTGAGAAAATAAGACTTCCCTGAACAGCTCCTTGAGTGACTGGTGCTACTCCCAGTCTCTAGCAGCACAGTCTAGAGCAGTGGTTCTCACCCTTCCTAATGCTGTGACCCTTTAATACAGTTCCTCACGCTGTGGTGACCCCAACCATAATATTATTTTCATTGCTATTTCATAACTGTAACTTTGCTACTATTATGAGTCATAATGTAAATATATGTGTTTTCTGATGGTCTTAGGGAACCCCTGTGAAAGAGCTGTTTGACCAAGGGTCATGACCCCACAGGTTGAGAAGCCCTGGTCTAGGCCTCCATCACATCTCTGCTACGTCTCCTAACATAGAGTGTCCAAACACTGAGTTGTGGGTGACAGGAAGAAATGGGACTGAGATAGGCTAAAGCAATTGACAAGACTGACTTTTACTGATCTTTTCACTCCCTAAACCATTCAGAACAGAGCTTTGAATGGGCATTCCAGCAATTACCTGCTTAAAGGGACAGAGGGCTGCAGTGTCTGGGTGAGCGGCTGAGATCTGCTTCATTGGGGTAATGTGCCAACAGTTTGCACTAGATTTCGTTGGACACCTACAAGGATATTAACTATTTAATTCAGCCTGAATGACAGCACACAAGACCCTAAGCAGCATCATTTATGAGCACTCATATACAGAATGGTACATGCCTATCAGTTTCTGAATGCCAAAGAGAATCCTTTGTTTAACATGCCTCCTAGCCAAGATGCTGGTGCTGGGAATATTCTCAAGCTCTCAGCTGTCTCTTGGAGCTGCTTGGATCTGATTTAATACTCTTCGTGAAGATTCACAGCACGAGAGGGGCCAGACCACTGAGCTGCTCGGATCTGATTTAACATTCTCCGGGAAGACTCACAGCATGAGAGGGGCAGATCACTGTGCTCCATGAAAAGCAGGCACTCTGGGAATGTTCAGTTATGGAAACAAGCACCAAGACATCAACATGTTTGCTCTTACTCTCAATTTCATTAGCATAATGGAGAATCTGAAAGCAATATTTAAGTAAACGAATTTAATAGGCTCTTCATCTTACACGACTGACATATTAGAACTCTCGCATTATCTGGAAAGTGGCCAAGATGGGATGGAAGGAAGGTGATTCACAAGAGTCAGCACAGTGCCCCGTCAGTGTCTTCTAAACACAGCCTTCTCCTGTTCAACCTGACCCATCACATCTACTAGGCGTCCCTTGCCCAGAGCACTCAGGAAATGTTTGCCTGAGTCAAATGTTACAAAACTGTTCCCAGAGAGCCTGAGTTCAGAGTCACAGATTAGCAACCTCTACCCCCACCCTGGGCAATGCTTTCAGTTCCTCTTGCAAAGGATTGTTCTAGGAAACAGATCTTAACTTCACAAAGTAAAGGCAAAAACAAAAACAAAATCAGCTTTGTACAAACACAATTTTCAAATTTTTGTTTATTAGTGTATGAAAAAGAGAATGTGAGAATGAGAGAAAGAGCAAGCAAGATCATATGTGGAGGTCAAAAGACTTCTCTTTTCCACTGTGGGCTCCAAGAATAAGCCTCAGGGCAAGCGCTGTCACCTGGTGAGCCCTCTCACAGACCCAAACACTGTCCTTTAAAGGAGGAGTATATATCCAGTGAAGTTTAAGAAAAGGCTAGGGCCTTTTTTGTCTTTGTTTGGGTTTTTCGTTTGTTTTTCTTTGTTGTTGCTATTGTTTTGTTTTTGTTTTTTAAGACGCTTTCTCTGCATGGCCCTGGCTGTCCTGGCACTCACTCTGTAGACCAGGCTGGCCTCGAACTCTGAGATTACCTGCCTCTGCCTCCTGAGTGCTGGGTCTAACAATGTCTTTACATCAGCATGAAATGGACACCTCAGCTTAGAGAAAGAGAAGCTACATGAAGATGACAAAACATCCGAATCAGGGACGGGGTCTTGGTTTCCACTTGCAGAACAAATAAAAGCTGCTCAGTGTTGAAGACAAAGGAGTTACCCGGAGACGGTGTCACCAGGGCTACACTGTCAGGACCGTCCGAGCCAGCACCCTCAATGCTGCTCGCAGCTGCACCCGTAAAGGGTTTTCCTACAGGAACACTAAAACTAAAAGCTGAAACACAAAGATGCACGTTTAAATCAATTCCAAATCCTGGATATCTGTTAAAGCCACACAAACAATGAACCGGCCTAGGTTTTGAAGGTCATAGTTTTGACTCCTGCCTACTACCAACCAATTGTTCAAGAAGCTGCCAACAACAACAAACCCTCTGTACGGCCTGAGCCAGCAGCCCCCCTTCCCTGATACCTCCCCTGTCCCTATTATCACTTACCTCAGCACACAACCGCACTTGAACTTCTTTTTCATTCCAGATCACTTCCTGACTATACCTTCTTTATGGGCAGGGCTAGATCACAGCTGTTCTGCTACAGCTCATTGTCTACTAAATAGCTTAATTAGTCAACAAAAGTTTGGTTGAGAAACTAAAGCCAACACTTCTAAGAATCTTTTATCAAAAAAAAAAAAATGCTACCCTTAAACCTAGTGGTAGTGGCGCACAGCTTTAATCCCAGCACTCAAGAGGTAGAAGCACAAGATTCTCTTTGAGTTTGAGGCCAGCCTGGTCTACAGAGAGAGTTCCAGGTCAGCCAAGGGTACATAGAGAAAGCCCATCTCGGAAAAC
>JAQHUG010000384.1:0-10739 GCA_028555095.1 Dicrostonyx torquatus | reverse complement strand
ATTCTATTTATCTTTTATTCTACCAAACTTTAGTTAGATCAACATTCCAAGATGTACCATGTTATCCTACAGAACTGAGTATCTGCAGTACATCAACATAGACCCCCATTAAGAAGTTATGACCACCTGCATCCAGCTGAGAACACATGGTCCACAAGGCAGCCCCAACCCCCATTAGCCTTCAGCCATCCTGCGTACAGAGACACACTGTGGGTACTGGACTCTAGTCACAAATGTTGTCACAATTCTAAGTCACAATCTAGTCTCTTCCTCCATAGTCACCTGCCCAAACTCCTACTGAGCCCCAATGGCACTATTTCTCATAATACTACAGGGACACCAATATCCTTCATCCAAGCACCTGTGTCTGTGTCTCCTCTGGGACGCACACTTACGGCATTTATTATGCAATAAAGACACTATTTGCCACCAGTATGGGACGCACACCTATAATCCCAGCACTTGGGAGGCAAAGGCAGGTGGATCTCTGTGAGTTCCAGGCCAGCCAGGACTACAAAGTTAGGCCCTATCTCAAAATCAATAAATAAATAGAAATGTGTAAAAAGAGATGGTTCAATGGTTAAAAGCACCAAAGTGCTGGCTGTTCTCAAAAGGACTAGGGTTCCATTCCCAGCACCCACATGGAAGCTCATAACCAGTACAACCATCTCTCACTCCAGTCCCAGAGGATCTGACACCTTCTTTTGATCTCTGTCAGCATGGCCTGCATGTGATCCATAGACATACACTCAAGCAAACACCCATACACATAAAATAAATAAGTGAAGAAAAAAAAAAAAGATTGTGACTTTATTCCCAGAGGGTAAGTGAAAGACCATGAACATGTGACAACAGGTATGGGCTACACATCACACCCCATTCCACGGACGAGTGCTTCTTGTTAGCTCAGTTCTACCCCCATCATGATGGGAGCTATTTACTAGTCACTGAAGGTTTACAGAGTGCAAACACAGGGCCTGTTACATACTGAGCACCCAGAAGTGACTGCACCCATACAGAGCGCTAAGCTAGAGAACTGAACATAGTGAAGCTGCTCACAGAACTGAGTGGAGCGGAAGTTAACCTGGAAGAAAAGAGAAGGGTGAGCCAGAAAGGGTGTCTGAAGAATGGCAGCATGAACCAAGGCCTGCAAGTGAGAAAATGGAGCGTATACACAGTTACCCAGCAAAGCTGGAGAGTAGAGAGAACGCAGAAGGAGCAGGAAATGAGGAAAGGAAGGCGCTTGGATTTTATCCTGCACATGGGAGAAGCCAAGAAAACTGTTTTAAGAAAGAAAAAAAAATGATATTTGGTTTCTTTCAAAATAATCACAACAGGACAGAGCAGAATGGACTGGGAGGAGAAAAGACTAGAAATGATAGACAGAGGCATCAGCAGAACCCAGAGGCTCATCTAAAGGCTGACTGTAAACTGGTAAGCTGCTATGGTGAGAATGTTGGTGAACTCCCCATCCCAACTCATGCTGGAACTTCATTGGTAGGAGACAGGGCTTTCAGTTGGGGGTTAGGTCATGAGAATGGAGCACTCACAACCCTTACAAAAAGGCTTTAGGAAAGCATGTTCACTCCTATTGAGGAAAGGGCTAGAAAGCAGCATCTCTGAAGCAGAGCACAGCCCTCACAAGAAAGAATGTGCTGGCTACCTCGAACTCTGGCTTCTTAACTTGTAAATAGTAAACAATCTTTTCTATTATATACCTATCATCCTGTCTACAGAATTCTGTTATAACATCGGAAACAGTCTTAGAGGATGCATTGGTTACTGTCTTCTTGCTATGACAAAATACCTGACAGAAGGTATTTAAATAAATCCTTAAAAGAAGGGTTTATTTGGCTCACAGTTCAGAGGCCACAGTCCATCATGGCTGGAAGGTATATGGCGGCAAATGACCGCTGGTTCATGCCTTGGCAGACTAGACAGCACAGAAAGATATGTGAACTTGTGTCTGTTTGTTTTCTTTCTTTCCTTTTTTATCCAGTCCAGGACTCCAAACTGTTGTGTGCTACCCACACTGAAAGCCATCTTCCAACTTTCCCGTCAGTTCACCCTCTCTGGAGAAGCTTTGAAGATACACCCAAAGGTCCATCTCATTAATCCACTGACATTTCTTGGTCCAGTCAAGTTGTACTTTGCATATAATTGGCCCCCATAAGCTCATAGGGAGTGACACTATTAGGAGGTGTGGCCTTGTTGAAGTAAGTTGAAGTGTGGCCTTGTTGAAGTAGGTGTGGCCTTGTTGGAATAGGTGTGGCCTTGTTGGAATAGGTGTGGCCTTGGAGGAAAAAGGTCACTGTGGGAGCAGGCTTTGAGGTCTCTTTTGCTTAACCTTCCCCCCCCTCCGTGTGATACTTGTTCAACTTCTTGTTGCCTGCCTGTTCCAGCACCATGTCTCCTGCACATCTCCATGCTCCCTGCTATGATGATAATGGACTGAACCTCTGAACTGTAAGCTGCCACCTCAATTAAATGTTTTCCTTTACAAGAGTTGCCATGGCCATTTTCCTTCACAGAAGTAGACCCTAACTAAGACAGAGTTGACAATGAAAACTGAGCACCACAGACAGAAAGCAGGCAGTCTGAAACAATGGCATCTTTGGATAGAGGACTAGCTGTAGAGGAGTTGGGACAAGAAGCTTTGGGTTTACTAAGTGGTCCAGAGGATACCAGTAGTATGCACACAGCAGAGGATCTCAGTGCTAAAGATTAATAGCTGGGAGTCAACTGAGGGCCACTGATATCTGATGCCCTGGGCATGCATGAGACTGCTCTGTAAATTATATGTAAATAAGATGACGAATAATGACAAACTACTGAAGACACCTGCATCAGAAGCAAGACAGAATGAGAAGCCAGGACAAAGCATGAGAACAGCCTGGAAACCACAAGGAACCAAGTTAAGAAGAGAGAAAATGTTGTTGAGACCATGATCCACAGAGCTAGGTATGGTGTTCACACTTGTAATCCCAGCATTTATGAGGCCAAAGCAAAATGATTACCACAAGCTCAAAGTTACCCTGGACTACAGAGATCTGTCTAAAAAAGATTTAAAAAATATAAACAGCAAAGGGCTGTGTCCAGCGCTACAGCAGTTCCCAGAGGTACCCAGTCTGAAACGAGGTAACGAGCAATCATGGAAACAGCTGTTTTGGTGGCTTAAATGAGGCCGACACAGCAGACTGAGCAGTGAGCAAAGGCAAATAAGGGACACAGTTTGGCCAGGTGGAGGTGGCGCACACCTTTAATCCCAGCACTCGAGAGGCAGAGGCAGGTGAATCTCTGTGAGTTCGAGGCCAGCCTGGTCTACAAAAGCTAGTTTCAGAACAGGCTCCAAAGCTACAGAGAGACCCGGGTGTGTGTGTGTGTGTGTGTGTGCACGACACAGTCGGTATCTCCTCCGCTCTAGACACGTGACAGCAAGCAGCCACTCATGCAAAAATCTGGGAAGGGTTTGTTGTGCTTTCTCCCATCTTCCCCAGAAAAAAAACTGCTGCAAGTGAAGGGGCCAAGAGTCAAGAAGTTACATAAGAAGCTGAGCGAAAAGACAAAGGTAAAAAAATTAGGAATGAAGAGATACCTAAGGCAGGTTCCCAAGATCCCACAGAGGAGGACAGATGGGTAGATGGGACTGAGAACACAGTAGGGGTGTGCACTTCAGAACAGGGAGGACATGGTTCTTTTGGAAAATGTGGGTAAGGGACTAAGTGTAGGAACTGAAGAGATGGTTCAGGAGGTAAGAGCCCTGTTCTTGCAGAGGACCTGGGTTTAATTCCCAGCACCCACACAGTGGCTCATAACCATCCTGACTCCAGTTCCAGCGGATCCAAAACCCTCTGACTTCCCTGGTGTACATCATACATGCAGGCATCACATAAAAAACAAAACAACAAAAACAAATAAAAAACAAGTCCATACTTGGGAGGCAGAGGCTGGTAGATCTCTTTGAGTTTGAAGCCAGCCTGGTCTACAATGGCGAGTTTCAGGATAGCCAGAGCTACAAAGTGAGACCCTATCTCAAAACAAACAAACCCTCCTGTTCACAGAAGTGCATCCACACTACACTGCACTTCATTCACCACCAGCACATGAAACTTCCCACCAACAATCAACAACAACAAAATGGGTTACTGATGTGTTCAGAAGCATTAGCACTGACCCCAAGGTAAGCAACATGCAAGCTTATTTGTTCCTTCAGCAAACTTTTTTTTTTTTAAATATTTTTTTACGGTTTATTTAACTTTATTTTATGTGCATTGGTGTAAAGGTGTCAGATAACCCGGATCTGGATATTCAGACAGTTGTGAGTTGCCATGTGGGTGCTGGGAATTGAACCCGGGTCCTCTGGAAGAGCAGTCAATGCTCTTAACCACTAAGCCATCTCTCCAGCCCCCTCCTTCAGCAAACTTATAAGGCAAAGACAGTGAACATCAGAACCCTGGACTTATTTAGCAAAGACTTCAAACCAAAGCTCTAGCTTCAGAAAAGAGCAAAGGTCATTCTAGAGAGAAGGCCAGCGGGCCTGGACTACAGAGTTCAAAAGGCTGGCTGCATGTCAACTCAAAGTAAAAGATACCAGAAAACAGAGGAAAAAGCGAAAGAAGGTGCTCACTGGGCATGAATGGGGAGCTTAGGCCCAACCTTCTGGAGGGCTGAAGCACCCACACCAGCCCTCCAAAGCTACAGAAGCCCGAATCTCAGAACCACACTCGTGCTCAAGCCAAGTGCCTGACCTTCAGGCTCAGGTACATTCACATCATGCATATGGCAGACGCATGCATGAAAATAAACCAAAAGCTTTTGTGCTCCAGCCATCCGCAGGAACCAGTGTGTGTTAGAGCAAGGATCTCTGCTGTCAAGAGAACAACTGATGGTAGAGTGAAACCCTGCTTAAAAACACCTCCACCACTGACTGCATGCATCACTTCACCAAGGACCTGTTCACTAGAACAAGGTATCAGGGATAGCCAAGTCACTGAGCACCTATTCACTATCGGGGCAAATAGAGGCTAACACGTGTTAACTGCCCCACATGCCATACTATACCCAGCCCATATTAAACTTCCTTACAACTCTGGCTTCTATAGTTTATATAAATGAAAATCAGTTTAATTAATCAGAAAACATGTGACTGATAAAATATAAACAGGCAAGAAGGGGCATTATTCCATATTTTGGAATAAGAGAGCAATGGAGAATTACAATAATTATTGAACAAACCCTGGAGAGAATTCTTTTAAATTATTTAAATAAATAAACGATTCAGGTGTGGTGGTATACAGATTTAATTCCAGAATTTGGCAGGCAGAGACAAAAGGATCTCTGAGTTTGAGGCCAGCCTGATCTGTACAGTAAATCACAGGACAACCAGAGCTACACAGATAGACCCCGTCTCAAAAACAAATCAATCTATGGGGGCCAGGCATAGTGGCTTCTAAACCAGCCTAGACTCTCTTTACAATGAAGGGGGTAAAAAAATGAGTAAAATCTACACAGCACCACAGCAGAGCGTTCACCAGGGTGATGGTGATACAACCCCATGGCAGAGCGCTCGCCTAACATGTGTAAGGGCCTGACTCAATCCCCAATACTCCAATAAAGAAAATAATATATTTTAAACACATGGATCTGGGGCTGGCCCAATGGTTCAGCAGGACAGCACCAGCCAACAAACCTAACAACCTTAGTTTACCATTTAAGACCTAGATGGTGAGAGGAAGAAAACTGATCCCACTGTTCTCCTGATTCCCATTCACGCATCATGACACGTGTGTGCATACATGCACATGAGCACATGCAGACACACACACACACATGAACTCATGTGCATACATAGTATGTAATTAATAATTAATGTAATTTAATAAAAGTCTATAGGACTGAGCGAGGGTAGAAATCAGTGGCAGAATGCTTTTTTAGCATGCAGCAATAAAAATAATCTATATTCCAGACTTGAACTCTAGACGTCAGGTATTTCAGTTGCCTGGAGGGATGTGTGTAGCCTACAACTCCATGAATTTGTGACACATTTAGAGGGAAGTGAGTACCCGCTGCAGGTAAACAGAAAGGCTTTACAAATTTTCTGCTGGTGAAAGTTGACCTGCTCATTTCTGAGATTAAAATTCAGTCTGCCCATATTTCCCCTTTCTTTTCAACTCTCCTACAACTCCTAAGAAAGTGCCCTCTATGTCTCCATCTCCAAGGTGGACTCTGTGCCACTTTCAGGGCCTCAGAGACAGGGAATGAAACATGTAGGGACGGGGTGTGATGCTGTTCATGCCCAGAAGTGTCCAAACAAGAAAAGGGAGGCTCCCTTCCGGTAAGTGTTGTTTTATCTTAAATACCTTTCCAGCCGCCACCGTCTCTGGCTGTTCTCAGACACGGAAAGACTTGCTCACCCTCCAGCCTAACACCCAGCGCTGTGAGCCGGCCAAATCACAGCCTTTGCTACCAACTACACAACCTTGTACTTACAGCTCTCTGATGCTTCTCACAACAGGAAAGCTTCCTCTTTCTTAGAAGGCAGCCCCTGTGCATGGCTCTTTCATGGTCTTGTGTGACATTTTGTTGACTTTTTTTAGAGATGTCCCCTAGCAGGCTGGCACAGCATCCTGCTCACCTCTGTATCCTCTGCACAGAGAAGGCAGCTGAGCAGCAGGAAGGCACCGTGAATCTGAAAACCGACAAGGCTATGCAGAACTGTGGCATAAACATTGAATGCAGTGTTTCCTAGGGGAAAATCTGAGCAATCACAACTCAGATACTGCAATTGTCCAGATCCCATAATAATATCACGGCTTGAGATAATGGCGCCCACTCGATGGGCAGTGTTAAACAAAATCCTTTTAACCTTTCTGAGTTCAAATTTTCCCTGCTGTTAAACCAAGGGGAGGGAGGGGAGTAAATATACCTGCTCTACCCCACCGAGAAGGTTAGTGATGTTCAGATGACAGTGCTCAGGAAAAGCATCACACAACAGCGAGAGGACAGATTGAAACAGACGATTCTCATCAAGCCTATTACTCCGAAGGGGTGAAGTCCAACAGAGCTGACTGTCAAGGGAGGACACAAGCAGATCCCGAGAAAAGATAGAAATAGAAACTATGTTAAGAGCCATATCCAACTCATCTATCAAGTTCATTTGTGAATTCAGTTTCTAAATGGTTCTCCAGACAGTCCCAGGCTGTTAGTGCGGAAGCGGTCCCTGGTGAGCAGCCTGGAGAAACTGACCCATCACATGGGCTTTGCAGCAAACAGCCCAAAGGAGGCACCAACCTACATCTCACCTGATGTGTGATCAAATCCTGCAGCAGAACACAAACACACGGACACACACTGATATACACACACAAAGAAAATTCTCTGCCAGTAGTTTGCTTAGATTCTTCTACCTTCAGGATCAACTACAGCCTGAACCTAAGAAAAAAAACAAGGAAAGACCAAATCTGCCAATGTCAGCAAGTTGTGACAAACACAGACAGAGGCCTTTAAAAGAAAAAAAAAAAAAAAGCAAAGTATTTTTGTCAGAACAGTAATTATAGAGAAAATGGTTTTTTGAAAAGGCTAGTTCAAAATATGCTATAGATGTCACACCACCACCACAGATTTGGGGACCCCTGCTGACATCACAAATACCAAAGATTTGGGGAGCCCTGGCTTATTTTAACTTCACTTGAACTCCAAATAGCACCAACCATCTGTGTACTTGAAGCAAGACAGACAGATGGCCAATACGCTGACATTGCAGGCTCAAGGTTTCTCCTGTTATCTCCTTCTGGAGCGTGAAGAATAAAATGCAGGCTAATGCAGTACAAATCCTTAAGAAATAAATTTAAACTAAGCCATGTGCCAATCAAAACATCCTGCCTGGGAAAATAACTCATTCACTTGACCTTCAAATGTCTAAAGGCTGCCTCCCCAGTTTCTAAGACTTTCACACCTTTCTCAGAGAGCAGGGTGAGCTAATCAGCAGCGGATCCTCGAAATAGGTCCTCAGAACAGTTCTCTCCACAGATGTCTAGAAACACCCTGAGTTGTAAACAGTCACGCAGAGCAGATCACATCCAGAGGAGTGCCCGGGACTTCCCTTTCCCGATGAAAGCAATCAGAACCTATTTTTAATCTCCCTCTCACACAAACATCCAGCCAAACCTCCCTTTCTGGCTAATGAAAGCCATAGCTGATTTGTTATTTAAAAAAAAATAATAACTGTTTTAAAAGATTTGAATGGATAATCAGACTTAATGACAACACTTTCACACAAGGATGACAAGGAAAAAGAAAATCTTAAGGGAAACATATTTTAACAAACTACTTCAACTGATTTTTTTACCTGGTGAATATTTTGACCAAAGGTATCACTGGGCAACCAGCCCAAAGGATTTCTATCTTCCTAAGCACTTCCCAACTGATTAATTGAAAAATAATATGTTGGTAATTACATGCAGGTGAAAACACACCATCCTATACATTGGGAAAGCCTTAAAGTGTTATTAAAATTAATTATTTCCTTCAACTGCTTAAGATTTGTAACACTCAAATTCATCCTGGTTTTTCACTGTAAGTGACTTTTAAGGGGAAAACCCCTTTAAAAAGCCATAAGTTAACAAGTCAAAACTGAAACTCTCCTGGGAACTTGGTCACATTCTTTCCCCCTACCCCATCAACAGTATTTTCTAATGCACTTGAAAAATAATGGTGAAGGCCTTTGGCAAGGAATTAACAATATGCAACTCTGGAGACATCAGCAAAGTACTGACACCCAGAGCGGAGAAAATGCTGCTTTTGTTCAGAGGCCGCCTGCGATAAAAACAGGAACTTTTACAGAGAGCTGATGGCAACAGCGCATTCCCTGATCACATGCCCACAGCCGGCATTGCGCTTCTCATTGTTGTCCAAGGGACTTTTCTAGTAACAATATCTAGATATAGTCCATGTTTGAAATTATCTAAATAAACCCAACCCTCTCTGTACTAATCTATTGTCAAAAGAAAGAGGGTGCTGGCCAGGATTTGCACGTAACCGGTAGCCACCTCTTCAAAGACTCCAAAAGATGATCAGATGCGGAAACCCAGCCTGAATACAGGTGCCAAGAAAAAACCCCGCTGCCCCCCATGAGAGAAGCGGTCTAAAAGGAACAGCATCGGGTGTCTCTCTGGGTTAGCGTCACTGCCTCTAACCTCGGACCCTCAATGGCTCCCCCGCTCCTTTCTCACGCCTGTCACTGGTGAGGGACCTCGCATTGTTAGAGAAGCAGGAAGAGATGGAGCTGCGGCGTTGCCCTGTGTCTCTTTCCGAAGGCAGGAGATGGGTGCAGGCGTGCGGCCCTTCAGGAGAAAGGCAGGGCAAAGGGGCAAGGTGTCAGCCGGAGGGCACAGCTTTGTCTCGAGCTGACCAGTCTCCAAGTCCTGCTGGGCCCCCCCAGGGACAACAATGAAAGCGCAGCCACGCTTCGTGGGTGGGGAGCGGCGAGCACCGCCGGCCCAGCCTCTCCGCAGGCCGCCGCCCGCCCGCCCGCCCGCCCGGCCCGCCGCGCGCCTACCCTCCGACAGCTCCAGCTCCAGCTCCGCCAGCTGAGCCCGCACCTCGGGGGGCAGCGCGGCCACCGCGGCCTGCGACGGCTCCAGGCCTCGCTCCGCCATCGCGGCTCCGCCAGCCACACTCCGGAAGACAAGAGGGGGCCGAAGGAGGGACGGACTGACGCGGGCCCACACCCGGTTACAGGATCCGGCTCCAGCCGCCGAAAGCCGCGGGCGCTGCCGCTGCCGCCGCCATGAGCTGGGGTCACGTGAGCGCGCAGCCCCGCCCCCGCCCCGGAGGACGCCCCGCCCCGGAGGCGCAGGACGGGCGTGGCTACGGCGCCCTCTGCCGCCAGACTTCGGAACCGCAGAATGGAGTCGTTTCGGCTCTGCCAGGGAAATCTACAACAGCACTTACCTTCCAAACTCTCAAGCAAGAAATTTCCTCCAAGGCTTTTGCCCTACTTCTTCCAGCCCCTTTCATCCCGTAGAGCAAGCCTCTGTCCTGTCCTTTCCCCCATTTTGCCTAATGGCCACCTCTCTAAAAGAACCTGCCCAGGCCATGCCATGTCCACCAGTTACTGAATTCCATCTGGCAAAACCGCTTTTTGTTTTTTTTAACGTGAATTATGTTTTCTTTTCTTTTTTTTTTACATTTTTTTCTTTATTGTTAAAAGAAAAATTTACACTTCCTCCCCTTGTCCCAGGCCCTCCCGCTCCCCCACTACCCCTCCTCCCTCTCCCTGCTTCCTTAAGAGGGGCAGGGTACACTGCCCTGTGGGAAACCCAAGCCCCTCCCCGCTACATCCCGACCTAAGAAGGTGTGCATCCATATAGACTAGGTTCCCAAAAAGCCAATACATTGGTTTCTCAGTCAGCCCCCATTGGCAACCACATTCAGAGATTCTGGTTTGATCATATGCTCATTCAGTCCTGGTCCAGCTGGATTTGATGAGCTCCCAATAGATCAGGCACACTGTCTCAGTTGTGGGCCAGTCCCTCGCGGTACTGACTTCCTTGATCATCTTCTCCCCCATTCTGCCCTTCGACTGGACCTTGGGATCTCAGTCCTTTGTTCTGATGTGAATGTGGGTCTCTGACTCTATCTCCATCCACCAGGCGAAATTTCTATGGTGATGATCAAGATATTCATCAATGTGACTATGGGACAAGGCTAGTTCAGGCACCCTCTCCTCTGCTGCCCAA
>JAQHUG010000383.1:1570010-1588130 GCA_028555095.1 Dicrostonyx torquatus | reverse complement strand
CAGGCTGGTCTCAAACTCACAGAGATCCACCTGCCTCTGCCTCCTGAGTGCTGGGATTAAAGGCGTGCGCCACCACCACCCGGCTTAGTCATGCATCTTTTACAAACTTGTATGCCCTTGTGTTTGGGGCATAGATGATAAGAATTAAATGTCATCTTGGTAAAATTTTCCTTTGATGAGTAGGTAGTGTTCTTCTTATATCTTTTGATTAGTTTTTGTTTGGTCCCTTTTTTTTGTATTAAAAAAGGCTACACCAGGTTGCTTCTTGTGTTCATTTGCTTGGAATATATTTTTCAGCCTTTTTCCCCCCGACTGCTGCTGGTTGGGTTTTACTCTGGTGTCTAGGCGTCTGGGTTTGGGATGATTATAGGGTTAGGTGCTGATTTCTGGATTTGTCTTTGTTGGGTGGGTGTGTTCTTCCTTGCTTTGTGCTGCCTGTTTTACCCTCCTACTCAGTGGCAGGGTTCACAGGGAATAACTGTGGGTATTAGAGGCTGGGATACTAGATGAGTTAGGGGAGGGAAGGTTAGGGGACAATGTCTTTCTCAGGGATGGGGTCAGAGAAGGAAGGGAGACCACAGTAGGATCCTGCTACAGAGCTGAGGATGAGACTGGGGGAACCGAATCTCAGGAGCAGTAGGAGAAATGTGGGCCCACCTTCAGCCTACTTGTGGACCTGGGCTGCTTAAAATCATAAGAAAACTTCTTTGACAATCAATTGCTTACCTGTAAAGATTAGGAATTTCACTGAACCAAGCCCTAGCTTGTGATTTCATTCTTATTTCAAAATAATCTGAAAAATTTAATCAAAATAGTAATGAACACAGTTTCTAACATGTTAGCACATTTGAAACTTTTAGCTAATTGTAGGGAGTGTGAACTCTTCTGACATTGTGACATTGTCACTTTTTTTCCAGTGACAGAATGTAACACATTGATTTGTCATCTCAAGTGGTGCGTATGATTTAAATTGAAATTTCTGTGAAGTGCATATTGAAGTTGCTTGACTTGTGAGAAGAATTTTTTTGACGGTGCTTCTATTTTTAATTAGATAAATTTATACCCTGTGCCAGAACGGAATAAAACTGAGAGCTATGATTTTTTTCCAGCCTCCAACTTTGGCAAAGCATTAAAAAATCATAAAGGGAAATGACTTATTTGATTAGGTTTTGTCTTGTAAAATTCCTTTTAAAGGAAAGTGATTTGGAAAGTACTTTTTGAGCTTGAAAGACTGTACCTGTGAAAATATTTGTGTTGAAGTGTTCACACATTTCAGAAAAGGGATTGCCATGGATAAAATGCTCTATTAGATGTGGATTATAATGGTGTTCCCATGACTTCCAGCATCAGTAGAGAGATTTTATGGATTTCAGAGAGATATTCAGTGTAGATGTCACTAATTTCAAAACATCGAAGATAAAGACAATTTCATGAAAACATCTACAAAATAATAAAATGATAGAAATAAATTCTTCAGAAAAATACTAAAATATGGAATTAGAGAGGACGTGCCATTTAAGAAATGATAACTAGGAAGACAACTTTCATCTGTTATTTGTTAATTTTAAATACTCAATGTGAAATTTTAAAATTTCGTTAATGAGTGTGCCTGTGTTATTTTATTTATCAAGAAAATTTTATTTTCAAAAATAGCGTTAGGTAGTGTTATTTGAAGAGATAATTAAAATATTAGTCTAGCAGTCTAATGTCACTAACTTCTTGGTCATTAATATTTTTAAAATATGATTTAAATTATATTAATGACTTTATTTACTTCAGGGATTCTAGCTTTGGTGATAGCCTATATGATTTGCATACAGGTAGAGAAAGTCTTCAGTCTTGAGAACAATCCTTGACCAACTAGGTCCTAAGTGTACCAGTTCTATACCCAATCTGGCATATTTGTTTTCTTTTTTGCTTCCATTTCTTTCCTGTTTTGTCTACACCCTTGACTTTTGGGTGTTAGTAGTGTAATAACAGTTACATTTTATAGTTGATAAATAGGTCACAGTAATATGGCTGCTTGTTTTGACCTTGGGAGCCTTCTTTGACAAGTGTTTTCCCAGAAGCCCATTGGCTTGGTTTTCTTCAAGGAGACTTGGTTCCAGGTCTGTTGACTTTCATACTGGCTAATGGTTTTCATGGCCTAAAATGTCTTTCTTTTTTAAAAATCACATTTAAAGTGTGTGTATGTGTGTGTGTGCATGTGTGTATGGGTGTTTGTATGGGTGCATGCATGTGTGTATATGTGTGCATATGTGTGTGTACATGTGTGTGCATGTGTGTGTACTGTGTGTCTATGTGTGTGCATGTGTATATGTGTATATGTGTGTATGTGTGTGCTGTGTGTCTATGTGTGTGCATGTGTGTGTACATGTGTGATGCATGTATGTATGTGTGTGTGCACGTGTGTATGTCTATGTGTATGGGTGCATGCATGTGTGTATGTGTGTGTGCATATGTGTGTATGTGTGTGCATGTGTGTGTATGTGTCTATGTGTGTGCTGTGTGGCTATGTGTGTGTACGTGTGTGATGCATGTATGTATGTGATGTGTGCATGTGTATATGTATGTGTGTGCATATGTGTGTATGTGTGTGTGATGCATGTATGTGGTGTGTGCATGTGTATATGTATGTGTGTGTGCATGTGTGTATGTCTATGTGTATGGGGGCATGCATGTGTGTATGTGTGTGCATATGTGTCTATGTGTGTGCATGTGTGTGATGCATGTATGTGTGTGTATGTGTGTATGTATTTATTGGCACATATGCCTTACAGCATGTGTGGAGGTCAGTGGACAGCTTCCAGGAGTCAGATTTCCCTTCCTCCTTGTGGGCCTGAAGAACTGAACTCCCATTACCAACCTTGGCAGCGCGTGGTTTTGTTTACTGTGCCGATTTTCCAGCCCCGTAGTTACTCTTCATCATTATCTCTTTAAAACTTACTCATTGCTGTCTCTGACTGAAAATCTTAGATATTTGCTCATTCGTCTCTTAGTGATAAGATGAACTTAACTGTACCTCATTTGTAATGTAAAGGAGACAGACCAATACCTCTTTGCATTTTGCGTTTTAAAAATATTTTGGTTCTGACTTGCCCCTGACTAGCTATTCTCCCACCTTGGCCTCTGGAGCACATGAATTACAGCTCTGTTTCTCCATACCTAACCACTATTTTTAAACATGAAACCTCTATCTTTAGTTATTTTTTTTTGATTCTCTTAACTGTAAGTAAAAATCTTTTGGCAGACAACCATGCATTGAAATTGTCAAGGCCACAGTTGTGTCATGAAATTGAATTAATATGAGTTTTCTATCCTGGAACATCAGGGATGCTTCTATCTGCTATGATATTCCACCGAAATGTTACAGCTACAATTCTAGTGAGATTTATCCATGAAAACTAATTTCTGGTTTTTTTTTTATCTCACCATTACTAAACTTGGCTGTGCATATTCTTCTTTTCATCTTGGAAAACTTCAGCTACTAGTTTTAGAAAAAGAGAGAACTAACCATAACGGTGACCAAACGAAACAAAACCGTGAGGTGGTTATTTCTAGAGCTATTGTTAAGGATTGCAAGTGTCAGGTGAATCCCACGTGGGAAAGACCATAGCTTTTCTGAAGCAAACAAGACACAACAGCCTGCTGCTGGCACCAAACCACAGGAAACAACACTCTCTCACTCAAGAGATTTATCAGGACGAGGGTTTTGACGTTACTCGGATTAACTAAACTTCTTATATAACAAAATGTCTAAGTGCGCTGATTGACTTCATTATTACCAGCTGCAAGCTTGTGGCGTGGTGAGCTTACCTCATTAAACCCTCTCTCATTCACAGGGCCCTGGGAAAGGAAAGAAGGAGCCACGGGAAAGGGTACACTCCATGCTGGGTTTGGTCGTTCAATACTGGCAGTACCTGTGAACTAACCTTGTTGCTGGCTGGCTGTTCGCATATGGTGTAGGAGGGTTCTTCTATATTTTGTGTTACTTTCATTGGTTAATAAAGCTGCCTGGGCCTTTTGATAGGGCAGGACTTAGATAGGCGGGGAAAAGAGAACAGAAGACTGGGGAAGAAAGGAAGTGTGGCAGACCCCATGATGCTCCAGCCCGAGATGGACACTGATTAGACTCATGCCGGTAAGCCACAGTGAAGTGGCGATACATAGTATCAGAAATGGGTTAGTTTTAGATGTGAGAGCTAACCAAGAAAAGGCTAATGATACTGGGCCAGGCAGAGTTTAAATGAATACAGTTTTCTTGTGGTTATTTCAGGCATAAGCTAGCTGGCGGCTGGGAGCCGGGCACCGGGAAAACAGCTCTGTTCCTTGGCGGGGACAAAGCCGCCCCCTTTTACAACATGCATATACATGTCCCCATGAAGGCCTGGGTCCGCTGATGGAAATGCAAGTTTCTCCCTGGGTTAGATATGCCCCTATACTCCTCTAGAAATATTCTTAGAGTGCTATTAATAATAAGCAAAGCAGCGTAAGTAAGCCACGTGTGCTATACCAACTGACCCAAGCCAGATCAGCCAGCTCACAGCTTTGGGCATCTCTTTTGCAAAGAAAACGCTTGCTTGCAACATCTCACATTGCCTGCTATTCCTTATGCACGATGCAGGAACATCCCAGTTTAAGCCACAGCATGAGAGAAATCTTCTTGGTGTTGTACTTATTTTCATTCGTCCCAAAATCAACTGCCCAAAGTGCTCTGTATACACTTGTTCTGTTGTGTGGATTGAAGATGATGCCAGGCAGGTGTAACTGGGACTCTCAGGACTTCTGGGTACTCAGCGTGATGCTGCTTTAGAGATTAGATCATAGGCGGGCGGTGGTGGCGGCGGCGCACACCTTCAATCCCAGCACTCGGGAGGAAGAGGCATGCGGATCTTTGTGAGTTCGAGACCAGCCTGGTCTACAAGAGCTAGTTCCAGCGCAGGCTCCAAAGCTACAGAGAAACCCTGTCTCAAAAAAACAAACAAAAAAACCCCAAAAAACAAACAACAACAAAACCAACAGAGATTAGATCATTTGTCATTGACACAAGACTCAACTAACTCCAGTTAGCACACAAGAGTTTAGAGTGGACGGCCCTCAGTCCAGGACCCCGGTCGGCCCTGAGCACTGGTAATCAATCTGCCTATCATTTTTAGGATGGCCTTGTCATTTGGAGTAAACAGGCACTAGAAAGAGGGACGGCAGAAGAACCTTTCTACTTGATAGTTTTGAGGGCTCGTAAAGGCTTTTGCGTAGACGATATTGTTCAAGCCAGGAATCTGTTGAGAATTCAGACAACTACCTCGCTCCTGTATCAATAACAAGCCTGCTTTCAGAGGCCCCACCCTGCAAGTTAATGAATTCAGAAGAAACCGTTTAGAAAACAGTAAACCCAACAGGAAAATACGATTTTCAATAATGCACCTGTTTCATCTCTCAAGACGTAAAAGAGGGGTTTGACGGCTGAATGTCCCCACCGACATTAGGGAGCCGGGCCTCCTCCTAGACCAAAATGAAATCTTTCCTGATGAACAATGTGGTTTTCTTTTCCTCTGACTTAAATTTTCTGTTTTATTTTAAAAAACGAACCTGTTGGAACTGTTTTTGTGAGTGGGTGTGAGTCTCAGCTCTTCTGTAGATTCACAGAACACAGAATTCCAATACTCCCCAAACTTCCTCTTGCCCCCACCCCACCTGCTCCAGTTTTTGAAGACGGTTTCTATGTTACAGCCCTGCCTGTTCTCGAAATTGCTCTGTAGACCAGCCTGGCCTTGAACTCACAGAGACCCACCTGCCTCTCCCTCCTAAGTGTTGGAGTTAAAGGCATGTGCCACACCACGTCTGGCTTTCCTCCTGTTCTTTTGTGGTCAAATACGTCTCTGGTTTCTAACCTTCAGTGCCCACTGCTCTCTTCTCTCTTTCTGCGCTTTTATTTTATCCTAGGATGTCATATGTATGGAACGACATGCTATGTGACCTTTGAAGGCAGTTTCACCGTGGCTTTGAGACTCACCCGTGAGGTTGTGAAATGAAGGGGATTGTTAGACCATGTAACAGGCATGCGACTAACACTGAAAGAAATTGTAAACTGTTTCCAGAATCTTCTGTATCATGTTGCACCCACAGACCCCAGCCGAAGTGCAAGTGTCCCAGGTGCTCTCCATCCTTGCGGGCACTTTCTTTTGTTCTGTTTGTTTGAGGATTTCAGTTACTGCTGTGGTTGCTGTGCCGGCTCAGGTCCTCCATTGGCATTGCTCCAAAGACCCAGCATGCTGAGCAAATTATTAGGGGCTTATCTGTCGCCTCTGTATCTGCCCCAGTGAAGCACTGATTTAAATCTCTCGTCCAGCTTCTACAGAACTGACTTATTTCAGGTAGAGTGCGGGCAGCCTTCTAGAAAAGACAAATTTGAGATACAAGTCCTTCGTGGGACCTGTGCTGTAAAAATTCTTTACAGACAATGGGTATGTATTTGATTCTCCCGAGAGGGCTAGTTTGTAATGTTTAGCTAGAAGAAGTCTCATAATTTTTTCCTTTTTACTAATGAAAATTCTTGACCTTTCCTACCAAATCAACGAAATGTTTCCCTTGTTCTTTGGTCTCTTGATTGTCGAGTTAATAAATTAGCAATAACAGCAACAAATCTGGTGAACGCTTGGAGTTTTCAACAGTGAGAGTCTTGACTGCCAGCGTCTTCCAGCACCTTCCAGCACCTTCCAGTCAGTCTTCTACACTGCTCAACCTCACACCATTGTCAAACATCTGTGCTTTAGGATTTTCGGTGAAGATGAATTAGGTTACTGTGTATGAAGTGCTCAGCTAGAGCAGGGGACTTGTTGACAAGTCAATCAGTAGCTCTCTTTCCTGTACCAATAACCCTTGTTTCGGCTGCCTTCTTAAGTCCGAAGCCTATGTTCCATCTTGCAAGTTAACGAATGCGGAGGAAATAGTTTAGAAAATACCGAGCCCAACAGAAAAGTAAGATCTTCAATAATGCCCGTGTTTCCAATTTCTAGAACTCTCGGCCAGATATTGTAGTCTGCTGGGTGGATGCTTATGAAGTCTTTTTTTTTTTTTTTTTTTTTTTTTTGGTTTTTCGAGACAGGGTTTCTCTGTAGCTTTGGAGCCTGTCCTGGAACTAGCTCTCGTAGACCAGGCTGGTCTCGCACTCACAGAGATCCGCCTGCCTCTGCCTCCCGAGTGCTAGGATTAAAGGCGTGCACCACCACCGCCCGGCATTGCTTATGAAGTCTTAAGAGTGTCCGTCAACCTGTGATGGACACCTGCATAACCTACTTCCTTGGTGAACTCAGCTAGAGCTCCAGCTATGGATGGGAGTGGCCAGAAGAGGTCATGAGAGCTCATAAAAGCATCACCAGTCCGGGAATTGTCTAATGAAGAGCCAGCAAGGGCTTCTGCAGATGTGGAGCAAGCAGAAGGTGCTTAGCTAAGCAGTTTCTTGGGTGTCAAAGACTGATTTTCCCATGGCAGATTACTAGTTGTGATTTTGTCCCAAGTAACTACATTATCTTAGATTTTCCCATTGTCACTGTAAAGACTTTAAATGCTGATTTTCCTGTCTCTTAATAGTTTCGGTTTTTAATTCATTGAAGCAGATCGTTTAACCTTTGAGGATAACACAAAGACGTTAACTTAGAAAAAGGTTCATTGATTTATAGGGAAAAGCCACACAAAATCACCGCTAAGATTCCCGCTTGCTAGGATGTGTATGGAGCCAGGCTGGTTGGGTAGTCAGTCACTGCTAGGCTGGTATGTGTATGGAGCCAGGCTGGTAGGATAGCATATGCGTGTAGGGAGCCAGGCTGGTTGGGTAGCGTGTGTAAGGAGTCAGGCTGGTTAAGTAGTCAGTCACTGCTAGACAATATCACTGAATTCCTCGACGTGGCAGTTCACTCTTACTCCTTACCTAGAGGGCAGGTCTCTAAAAGTTGTTCCATCTGGACTCCATTTCCCAGCATTCTGCTTTAATGGTATGGGGTTCGAACTGGATTCTGGGAATTTAAAATGTCCTTGGGATGTTCCAATATGTAATAAAAATTGAGAGCCAGTAAATCATATATAAATTTTAAAAAAAGCCACGCTAAAGGTCACCCTTGACTGATGGCTGTGTAGGAAGGAAAGAGAGTCCCATAACAAGATTTAATTAAACGTCACAAGAAATTTGCTTAAGCATTTCGCCAGAAATGTTAATTTCTTCCCCAAAGGAAGAAGAATTTGGCTTTTCTACCAGGTTTGAGTCAGTTTTTTTTTTTCCTGCAAAGGGCCTTGCCCTGGAGGAGGAATTAATAAACTGGATTCTTGACCTGTCTCTGTTTCTGCCTCCCCCGTTGGACTTCTTACCCTCACCAGCCTTGCGTTTACTTAGGAGAAATAGATGGGGACTGGATGAGTTTTATTTTCTATCTCCACATTCTGTGAGCTGATCAATTAAAACGAGTAACCAGTGTTACCAAATGAAGAGAAAAAAGTGGAAAAAATTGAAATGACAAATTTCATGAAAAACGTTTGATTCGCCACGAAAGCCCTTGCGCACGATCGAGCGAGTGAGCCAAACCCCGTCCGGAGGAAACTGTTGCAAGCTGCAGCCAGCCGTGAAGGGAGCGCCTGGACCAAGAGCGATCTGGCTGGGAGAGGGCCCGAGAGAGGCCACAGAGACCGGCTGAGGGAGTCCCAAAAGGCCCCCACGGGGTGGGGGTCGTGGGTTCGAGCCCACGTTGGGCGGCAGGTGTAGGGATAATATAGATTTATTAGGGAAAAGGGCAAGGGTACAATACCGGGAAAGTCTCCTCTGTAGATGCAGACAAACCATACAGGTCGGCGATCCACGCAGAGAGAGAGCTCCCTGCCTGGGTTTCCAGTATTTATAGATCTCCTGAATAATGGGTAACCCTGCCCCCTTGGGGGTGGTAGCAGGGTGTGGTCACAGGCCAAGGGACCACACCCCTTCAGAGCCACACTGATGTGAAGAGAAAAATGGGTCAGTATTTAAACAGACTACATTTTACACCAAGGCAAGCACACTCTTCCCTAGTGCCCAACTTGTGGTGGTCAACTGAGTGCCAACTTGACAAGGTCTAGAATGGCCAGCAATACAACCCTAGCCACGTCTATGGGGGGGCTATGTGTTTTATTGATGTTAGAAGCCAGGCATTAGTTTTATTGTCTCCACTGTATTTATAAATAAAAGTTCAAAGGCTATTGAGTTAAGAATTTAAAGCCCGTCACAGACAAAGTCTAGAGAGCAATTTTAGTCTTTATCATTACTTCCATTGCCTGTGCTCCAACTGAAGAGCACAGCACACCTGCTTTCCCCACGTTTCCCTCTGAAACCATGGAGACGCGCCTCCTTTCTGGCTTTCGAGGCACTTGGTCAAGTGCAGAATTCATAATGTCTGCTTTCCGTGAAAAATAAAGGCAGACAACGTAGGCAATGTTGACTATCTAAAACTGTCAGGAAGTGGATTTTAGGTTCAGTAGACACTAATGAGTTCAGGGAAGCTGAGAACAGTTCACAGGGATGGACGACAAGGATTCAGTTCCCACAGGGATTGTTTTGATAAGGGTCATTGAGGCAGAAAGACCACCCACCTTTAATGTGGGTGGCATGATTCCCGGTGAGTGTCCTATACCACGAGAGCTAGCTAGACTCCATCATTCATGACTCTCTGCATCTTGGTTATGGATGTAATGTGACCAGCTGCTTCAAGTGACTGTGCTGTGACTTTCCTGTCAACTGTGTGCCACACTAAATGTCCCTCCAAGATGCTGCCTTTATCAGGATGTTTTGTCACAGAGACAGGGAAAGTAACTAAGACATCATCACATTCACAGACAAAGCCACGAAGATATGTTCAGCCAACCCACTGCCTGCAACTCCATAATCTTTGAAGATGAGAGAAGACTTTTGCCACGGACCAGCTCAGGGGAGCCACTCAGACCGTGGGAGAAGACCGTGGTAATCAGGAAGGCACAAGTTAGGCGAATGACAGACAGACACAACACACAAGAGAGTGGTTTGAATCTGCTGTAATTTTACTAAATTCGTGTTTTCATTATATAGTATTCAAACAAAGAACAAACCAGAAGGTCATGTATTATTAGTTGGCACAGTATGAAAGCTTCTTTTAGTCACATCAGCGATGAGTAGGTGTTAGACATAACACATCCTGGGAAGGGAAACTCTTGTCCTTGGGAACAAAAACCTTAGGCCAGTGGGTACATCTTATCTAGGAATAGAAAGTTTCTGTCTCATAATTGCTATCATGGCCCTTCTATTTTTCTTAACCCTTTCTTTATCTTCTCTAGCGACTCTCTGCATCTGCTGAAATATACTTGTTTTGCTTTCTTATGCAGCAGGCACCATGGGGGTTGGGATCTAAGAGCTAAGTAATTCCGCTTTTGTCCCTCATATATCACAAACTTATGACTGTCATCTTCATGTCTTCCTGTGTATGGAATGGGGTCATCTGGTGACTCAGTTGTACTCCTGGGTGGTTCCCACCACTTATCCCCTATCCTAAACTTTATTACCCCCTGAGCCTTATGTGTTGGAATACTCAATCTTGCAAGGGATTTTTCCCTAAATCATCAGTCTTTTCTAGGAAAAGTTCCCACTGCTGTAACTCATCCAAAATACTTCCCTGACTGATCTCTTTTTGCTTACAATCAGAGTTTGCACAAGGGCTCGAATAACTGGAAGCATCTCGAGCACTGTTGTAATGTCAAAATCAGAATTATCATTTCCAGGAACATCAAGGGGTTCTCTGGTAAGATTATGTGCTTGGCCAAGTACAGCAAAGAACATTATCAGGAAGCAGAAAAGAATAGCAGAGGCAGCTAACCATCTATGACAGCGGTGAGAACACAATCTTTCATTTGAGTTCATGACTTGAGCTAATTACCAAGGAACCGCCGGAGGCCAATCCAGGAATGGTACGAACCTCCCTTCCTGGGTCCTTCGAACCAGAGGCATTGTTGTCACACAGGCGACACCGCTGTAGGTGTGGCAGACTTTTTATTGTTTTTACTGAGCTAACATGTTTTTCTCTACTCTCCTCCCTCGCCTCTCTCATTCTTCATTCTCCCATGGTCCCCATGTTCCCAATTTACTCAGGAGATCTTGTCTTTTTCTATTTCCCATGTAGATTATCCGTGTATGTCTTTTAAGGTCCTCTTTGTTGCCTAGGTTCTCTGGAGTTGTGAATTGTAGGCAGGGTTTTCTTTGTTTTATGTCTAAAAGCCACTGATGAGTGAGTACATATTATATTTGTCTTTCTGGGTCTGGGTTACCTCACTCAGTATGATGTTTTCTAGATCCATCCATTTGCCCATAAATTTCAAGGTGCCAATATTTCTTTTTTCACTGTGTAGTACTCCATTGTGTAAATGTACCACATTTTCCTTATCCATTCTTCGGTTGAGGGACATTTAGGTTGTTTCCAGGTTATGGCTATGACAAACAATGCTGCTATGAACATAGTTGAGCACATGTCCTTGTGGTACAATTGAGCATCCTTTGGGTATAAGCTCAAAAGTAGTATTGCTGGGTGTTGAGGTAGGTTGTTTCCTAATTTTCTTAGAAATCGCCATACTGATTTCCAAAGTGCCTGTACCAGCTTGCACTCCCACCAGCAATGGAGGAGTGTCCCCTTTACCCCACTAGCTTTGCTTTTCTCAATACAGTTAAAGATGAGCAAAAATTACTGTCGGATCACCACTCCTCTGTATCACAGAGCATCTGGTCCCACCAACCACCCACTTCTGTGTTCTTTTCTAGGTCCTCATCCAAACACCAGTTTGCTGTTTACGACGCCTCTGCGGCAGTTGGGACCTTTTCCTGTTGAGGCTGACTCACTAAGTGTTGCCAGTTTTAGTTATGCTGCATTTGGATTCAGGAGAATTCGGAGCCATTTTTAAAGGCAGAGATGCATGCCGGTCAGAATCCCATTCTCTTTTCCCCCAGGATGTTTTTATTGCAGAGAGCGAAGACATAATGTTCCTGGAGTTTGTCTTCGGGCTACAGTGTTGTTTTTCTTTTTTCCATGTCACTGTCAGAACAAAAGCCATCCTTTCTACATTTCTCCAGTCGTGGGTATCTGGGGGCTAGTATGGATTTTAGCCCACAATGATAGTTCTGTTGATAAAGCCTACTGAATTAGAAATAAATCAAGGGAGACATTGGTTTTCCTAGGTCCTGAGTTCGGGCATCTTTCACTAAGGTTCACCAAGTTCTCTAGGCCAAGGTGAAGAAGCTCTTCCTAGTCACTAGAAATGTGATGGTTGCCAGTCGGCCATCAAAAGAATCGGAATGGGGGCTGGAGAGATGGCTCAGAGGTTAAGAGCACTGACTGCTCTTCCAGAGGACCTGAGTTCAATTCCCAGCAACCACATGGTGGCTCACAACCATCTGTAGTGAGATCTGGCGCCCTCTTCTGGCCTGCAAGCATACATGGAGGTGGAACACTGTGTACATAATAAATAAATAAATCTTTTTTTAAAAAAAAAAAGAATCGGAATGTTGCTCTACATCCCTATCTCTCCCCAGGAGGCAACCGCATTGTGAAGTTGAAACCTGATCCCAAGGTTTGCCATGATGGAAGCTTTCCTTATGAATCAGAATAATTAAAGTCTGCGGAAAACCTTAACCTACTTAAGCTTGTATCCAGTGTCCAAAATTCAAGTGTATGTGAGATCTCTGTGTCCAGTTTAGTTGACGCCTCCAGCACGTCTCCTTTCTGGTGGCTCCAGGTGTCTCGAGCTGAGTGAGGGATGAGGTTCTACTTTCAACGTCTGCATCTTTCAAACAGAAACTGCCACGTAGATCAATGGATGCATCCATAGGGATGGATGGCAAAGCTCTCTAGGCAGCTGCGCTGACAGCTCAGGCCAGGCGTTTCTAGCTGTCAGCTTTGTTTTTTTACGCAGCCCTGAGGGTCTGCGTGCTTCTTTGTGGGAGTGTCTGTCCATTCCCAGGCTGCCTGTGACATCTCACCAGCGTTTCTTATGGCTGTGCTCACTGTCTTACCCGATATTAGCAAAATAGTCCTACGAAAATCACTTCAAGCACCAAGTATTGCAAGTAGAGCCCACAGTAGAACCTGTTATTCGTGTCATCGATACTTGGTGATGAAACATGGCATAAAAATAACCACATGGTCAGAGAGAAGCAAATTCTATCAAATAACTAATTGTTTGTTAGCTTGCATTTTCTGCATCATAAAAGACTGTGTCTTTCCCTATCCACATATAATAAACCTCATGTACTTTGGTTTTCTGGTCAGGAAGCTATTTTCACATCATCTCTATTCTTCCTGCTTCGGCCACACTCATCTTCTGCTTACCTGTCTTTTGTTTAAGCCATCTTGTATTGTGTTGTATTTTATCTAGAGCTAAGTATAGGCATTAGTAGTACAAAAATAGGTCCCAAGGAGCAAAACATTTGAAAGCTAGCAAACACTGGCTTAGGTTAGTCCACTCGTAAAGACAAGGACTCAGGTATCAAAACTTGTGAAGTTGTTGGTTCTTATTAGTTTGTGAAAACATATCTAGCTAAATCTCACTGATAATTCTGTGGTGGATGACCTTTACCATGGCATTGGAAGTAGTGCTAAGGCAAATCCAGAAGGGCTGACATTTGCTGGCTGCTTCGTAAGACGGAGACGGACAAAGAGTGAACGTGTGTGTAGGCTCATTCGCAGCAGGGATGGAAAGAAACCCAGCTAGGCCAAGGAGACTCTGTTCCCACAGGTATGGATGCTTCCCTCAGGAGTTCTGCTTCAGAAAGCCAGGTTAGTAAAGGTGAACTTTTGACCTTGGGCTCCCATCCAAGCTTCTTGTTTCCAATGGTTTGGGATGGCAGCAGTCAGGAAGGGGAACTCGTCACTGTAAAGACTAACAAACACAATGGCAGTTTCATGCTTAAAATGTGTTTCTCAGTGAAGATTTCTTTTTAAAGATTTATTTATTTATTATGTATACAACATTCCTTCCATGTATGCTTGCATGCCAAAAGAGGGCACCAGATCTCATTATAGATGGCGGTGAGCCACCATGTGGTTGCTGGGAATTGAACTCAGGACCTCTGGCTGACTCTTAACCTCTTAACCTCTGAGCCATCTCTCCAGCCTTCAGTGAGGATTTTAATAAGTGTAATATATATAAGGATATTGTGATGAAGAAAACCCACAGGGGCCCAGTGGCGCCCCATTGCGAGGACAGCATCCACAGAGCTCCTTGGATGGAGAGGTCGAGTTGGTGAGGGCATAGCGCCTTCACTCCTAAATTCTAGTCTCTTTGGCTCAAGAAAGTACTCTATAGGCTTCTTAAAGAGACACCTGGACATCAACCCAGCTAAACAAAACCCTCCACTTGTAATCTGTTCTGCCTTTAAGATATACTGGTGCCATGGTGGCACAGAACCTGTGGGAGTGGTCAACCAATGTGTGGTTAGTCTGAGGCCCATGTCCTACACTGCCAGGATGGTCAGGAACCAGAGACTGGATCACCCAGCCACCTACAGTAGAACCAAACATAACAGGGAAAAAAATCAATAAATTGATTCATTTTTTTCTGTTTTGTTTTTATTGAACGATACATTTTTTTCTCCACTCCCTTCCCTTTCTCCCTTCTCCCCTTCTGTACTCTCCCGTGACTCCATGATCCCAATTTACTCAGGAGACCTTGTCTTTTTCTCCTTCCCATTTAGATCCATGGATGTCTCTCTTAGAGTCCTCTTTGTTGTCTAGGTTCTCTGGGGTTGTGAACTCTAGGCTGATTTTCCTTTGCTTTATGTCTAAAAGCCACTTATGAGTGAGTACATATTATATTTGTCTTTGGGATCTGGGTTATCTCACCCAACATGGTTTTTTTCTAGATCCATTCATTTGCCTGTAAATTTCAAGATGTCATTATTTTTTCTGCTGTGTAGGACTCCATTGTGTAAACGTATCACATTTTCTTTATCCATTCTTCGGTTGAGGGACATTTAGGTTGTTTAGAGGTTCTGACTATTACAAATAATGCTGCTATGAACATAGCTGAGCACATGTCCTCGTGGTATGATCGTGTGTCTTTTGGGTGTATACCCAACAGTGGTATTGATGGGTCTTGAGGTAGATTGTTTAATAATATCCTGATAAATCGCCATGCTGGTTTCCAAAGCGGCTGTACAAGTTTGCACTATCACCTAAGGATGCTCTGCTATGCTCCTAGATCAGTCACTGGTCCAGTCATCATCAGAGTGGCTTTCCCTGCACAGATGGGAGTGGATACAGGTACTCACAGCAAGACATTATGCAGAGAGAGAGAGTTTAAATTGGAGGTGTCTATTGGGCTCCTCCCCTCAGAACTTGGGGAACCCTGTGGAAGAGGAAGAGGAAGGATTCTAGGAGTCAGAGGGGATGGAGGACATCAGAAGAACATGGCCACTGAATCAACTAAGAAGGGATCACATGGGCACACAGAGTCTGAAGCATCCAGCATGGGACCCTGTACCAGGTCCTCTGCATATGTTGTAACTACTAACTCAATGTTTTGTGGGACTTCTAACAATGGGAGCAGGTGCATCTCTGACTCATTTCCCTGTTCTGGGTTAAGTTACTTTGTCCAAAATCCCTTCCGTGTGAGGGCTTTTGACTAGCCTTACTGAATCTTGTTTCGAACTGTTTGCTTCATAGTTCTAGAAAGTCAACCCCTTTCTGATGAGAAATGAAGGAGAAGTGAATCTGGGAGAGAGGGAAGGAGGTGGGGGAGCTGAGAAGGGTGGAAGGAGGGAAGCTGTGTGAGAAGAATCTATTCTCAGTTTTCAAAAGTAGGAAAACACACTGGAATTCCAGTGAAATGAGAAAATAAGATACTTGTTCAGTATAGAATTACGGGCTGCAGTCAAAGCCCAGGGTCTCAAGGTCGACCGTTTTCCCCCTGATGAGAATGGGAATTTGTCAGCAACGTGCGCAGCCTCCTGGATCCCTTATAAATGTGTGCGTTTTAGCCAGGCAGCACGATACATGCCAATCATTGGGGACCTTTCATCAAATACCAGTTTCTGCATTCTACCTAGAGGAATTCTTCTTGAATTGGTTTGGGGTGAGGTGTCAAAGCGAGCACCTATAAAAGAGAAGTTGTCCAGACAGTCTAATCTACAGCTAGCATGAAAAACTACAACACTGTAGCCGTGGCTTACTGCACAGTATGGGGGAACCCATATTAATGTGCCCTGCTTACAGCAATGCAAAACACAGACAGCAACTGACTGAGGAACCCCCTCCCCAATGTGTGTTTGTGTATATGAACATACTGTATGTATGTATGTATGTATGTATGTGTGCATGTGTGTGTATGTGTTTTCTCTTCATACTCAATCTTGGATACAATCTTGCTTCTTTCTTGGACTGAGATCTTTATGTCACTTCTTAGGAAGAAAATGACAGTGTTTTGTAGATATTCAATCTTTTTATTTATTTATTTGTTTATTTATTATGTATATAGTATTCTGTCTGTGTGTATGTCTGCAGGCCAGAAGAGGGCACCAGATCTCATTACAGATGGTTGTGAGCCACCATGTGGTTGCTGGGAATTGAACTCAGGACCTTTGGAAGAGCAGGCAATGTTCTTAACCACTGAGCCATCTCTCCGGCCCTAGATATTCAATCTTATATCACTTATATCACTGACAAATTAATAAGCCAATACCTGAACCATTCTTAACCTACTGACCCCATAGTCCACTTTGCCTGGCCATTGTCCTCTAGTGTCTTCATGTGACTTGTGCTGTCCCTGAGTCTGATTCTATTCCCACGTAATAACTGTCACCTAGCAAACCTTTTCCTATAGAAAGCTTCTGAGGACAAAGATTGAAGGGACAAAAGGTAAAGATTGAGTGTTCTTTGTATCACCAAGGAGCACATGTCACTGGACCATGTAGAAAGCTCGTGCCTTCATTTCACATATATTAGAAAATTGTCTATCTCCTGGCCATTTTGTGAAACCACCACTCTCTTGTTCCTTCCTTCATGATACACGGTGGTGAAAATGGGAAAAATAACCCACAGCGTGAATTTCTGGTGCTGTAAGAAAGGGAGAGCTGAGTTCTGGGAACCAAGTGAGTCTGTTTGGCACCTCTTATATCTCAGCACGTGACCACGGTGATGGATACTAAAGTTCAAGGAGGCCTCACAAACTTGGGGTTTTCTCAACTCTTTTGAGCCCACCCTTTCCTCTTCCTTTCTTCCTTTCTCTCTCTTTCTCTCTCTTTCCCTCCCTTTCTATTTTTTCCTTCCTTCCTTCCTCCTTCCCTCCCTCCCTTCCTTCCTTCCTCCCTCCCTCCTTCCTTTCCTTCCTTCCTTTCTTCTTTCCTACCTGTTTGTCTGTCTTCATTTATAGATTCTTATTTTGTCAACTTTATGATGATAATTCTTATATATTGGTTCGCATTTTACCCTTGCTAGGCAGAGTGTGCTTGCTACTGTTAATTTACATAGGGGTCTGTTGTAGGAGCTGTCTCATTCGTTCCTTGCTGCTCAGACCTGAAACAATCACTCAGAAACTGTATTAATTAAATCACTGCTTGACCTATTAGCCTAGTTTCTTATTGGCTAGCTCTTATATCTAGAACTAGCCCATATCCATTATTTTATATTTTACCATGAGGCTCATGACCTACCGGCGAGGTTCCAGCTGGCAGCTTGCATCTTTCCCCTCTGGTGGCTCCATGACGTTTCCCTGACTCCACCTTCTGCCTTCTTTCTGCCAGCATTCAGTTTAGTTTTCCCTGCCTAGCTCTGTTCTGCCTTGCTATAGGATCAAAGCAGTTTCTTTATTCATTAACCAATAAAAGCAACAAATATACAGAAAGACTTCCCACATCAGGGGTTGGGAGTTGTATACTTGGAAGCAAGTTCTTTTTTATCCAGCTGAGTACTTCTTTAACTCCACTTCTGTTTCTTACATAAAGGTTATAGTCACTCCTCAGCCTCTCCTCCAATTCTCTCCATCATATCTCCTTTCCAACATCATGTTCCTATGTTTTAAAAAATATTTATGTTTTAGTCACTGATTTATTTGTAGCCTGATTAATTTAATCATTGATTAGACATAGCAAAT
>JAQHUG010000383.1:1506064-1526169 GCA_028555095.1 Dicrostonyx torquatus | reverse complement strand
TCTGCCTCCTGAGTGCTGGGATTAAAGGCATGTGCCACCACCGCCTGGCTTAAGAGTAATAGTCTTAAACGCACCAAGGAGTGCTTTCCCTTAAGTTGGTAGGAACTGGTTAAATATTTACTTGATTCCAGAGAAGTCTTACAACTTTACTAGAAGCAATCTTGTGGAAGTGAGGCTCCAAGAGCTCTGGTCGTTCCAGTTCTTAGAATATTTTCTTTCAAAAATCAACACACGCTAAGAAGATGGCATTGTTTGCACCCAGGAAAGTCTCTGCCTTCAAATGCTCTCCATAGGGCAAAGGGGTCTCTGAATTTCTGCTTGAAAACGTGAGTTATAATCATTTAAATCAGTCTCTGCTTGGTCCACCGTCATGTGCGATAGCTACAATTCTCATTTCCGCCATAAGGTTCTATTTCTGCACACGCTACCGAAAGTGTCACACCCTTCAATGCTACGTCTTCTGCTCTCTCTGATTTTTCTTCCGGGTGGTTATGACCTCTCATGGTTAAATGGCGGTCAGGGATTAAGGAAGGTGATGGAATTAATGTGGGCCAGCTTTCTTTTCCATTTGGTAGGGGCACAGATCACAGAAGATGAATGTCTAGTCATTAGAAAGCAATTAAAACCCACTGCCTCCAGCTGGGGATGTCTCTCAATGGTGGTGTGCCTCCCACACGTGTGCATGGCTGTATTCGATCCCTAGCACGGAGAAAAAGAAAACCGTTGTCTACCATGTTCATGTTTGTCCTTGGGCTTTCTTATGTATCATCAAGAGACCTTGCACTTTTTGTCTTCCCTCGTCTACATCTTAACACAATATTTTTTTTTGAAATATTCAGTATAAGGAAGGAGATTTTCAATTGGTCTTCTATGTCATCTCAAAATTCTTTTTGGTAGAAGGTTCTGGAGTCTTCTGAGGGTGACTAGAGATAAGAAATTCAGGAAATGATTAACAACACTCCAGTTTTTTTTTTCCAGTTTTCACTACCATTTGCAGTGCTGATTTGAGTGGTGACCATGTCTACCTGCATCCAAAGTTACTGGTCATGGGTATTTTGTGGCTTGAAGAGTTATCCTTTCAGATTTTCTAAATCTTTGGGTTCTTCACAGTAAGCAGACATTACATATAAAACTTCACAATCTATATCTTTCATTTCCTCTTAGCTCCTACTTTGATATAGATAACGTCTGTACTCCTACAATATACACATTAGTTCAGACTGGCTTTGAATAATTTATATAGTCAGGCTGTCTTTGAACTCCTGATCCTCACTCTGTCTCAGCTTCTGGAGTTTTGGGAATTACATATATGTGCTCAGCAAATACATTTTGTTGTTGAAAACCATTAAAAAACCAGTTGATACCCATCCTATGAATAGATATATTCAATTTAAAAAGAATCTAGAAAATAGACACAAGAGAGCTTTGGTGACTATTAATCTGGTTTGGTTGATTTTAATTAGCCCTTCTCTTGAAGTGTTCTCTCCAAATACTTAGTGTAATCAGCCTTCCGTTTCTACCCATCACACAGTCGTGCATTGTGACAATGCACCAGAAATACACCACACCGTACCACACCCCCCATTGAAGAAATAAACAGATGTTTTGTTAAAAGCATAACTATAGATGAAATGTCTCCACAGGGATAATCACGTCAGATTCGTTTTCAAATGAACAGCAGTTAGGGCAGAAAGACCCAAGAACAGTTCATGATGTAACCTTGAAGGACTTAACTTTTTTACCCGCCTTGTAGCTCGGATAATTTGGTATACACACGACTCGGATAATTTGGTATACACACAGCTCGGATAATTTGGTATACACACGACTCGGATAATTTGGTATACACACAGCTCGGATAATTTGGTATACACACAGCTCGGATAATTTGGTATACACACAGCTCGGATAATTTGGTATACACACAGCTCGGATAATTTGGTATACCACATACAACTGTTACCATCTCTTGTCATCTTGACAGCCACCAAATTTGCATATCATTATTCGGACACTGTAGGTGGTCTTCCACGTACTATATTTCTTTCTTTCTTTTTTTTTTTGATGGCCTGCTCTAAGCTAATGATAACGATCATGTCCTTTTAGGGCTCAAATGAAAGTATTTCACCAGTCAGAATGGCTTTATAAGCTCAGGATGATATCAAATAATGAACACTCTTTTTTTTTTTTTTTGGTTTTTTGAGACAGGGTTTCTCTGTGGCTTTGCAGCCTGCACTGGAACTAGCTCTTGTAGACCAGGCTGGTCTCGAACTCACAGAGATCTGCCTGCCTCTGCCTCCCGAGTGCTGGGATTAAAGGCGTGCGCCACCGCCGCCCGGCATGGACACTCTTCATAAAGAGATTTTTAGTTTTTGATTTATAAACCCAGTACAGAAATAATTATTTTCGACTCTTTCCCTTAGGTAGTTTGTTTTTAAGTGTCCCTTTAATTGGCTCAATGGGAAATGCTCTATAGGAAAACTAATTAGGGTAAAGTTCCTAACATGGTCATGGTCATGGGTACAGAAAATCCATCTGAAGTCACACGTATTAAATGACGATCGAAGCGGTGATGCAAGCAGTCTAGTCTGTGATCTGAGTGTTTCCTGGAAGTTTGCTTTATGTGATTTTTGACCTTGTTACTAAATCTGGCTTCACAATAGGTCAACAATTATGTGAGCTCATCTTTGGTACATATATAAACAAAATTATTTTTATGAGCCCCAATTCATATTGTAATAATTTCCCATACAGCTATTCACAACATGGGAACACTGATAGTCCCTGACGTCAGAGGAATTTCAATCACAATGATCGGCAGAAGAGAAAAGTTGAACCCTCTTATTCACAAGTTTTATAGCTTGAAATGTTTTCCATAATGCAGCGAATGAAATTCAGTCACCATTTACCAAAGTGTATCGCCTGGGGCTTAGAATAGTCTTGATATTTAGCAAGCAGGAAAGCTAAACTGAAATCATGGTTTATGAATTATGAAACAGACAAATCTGCTCCCTCTGGTGAAATGGAAATAAATACTGTACACCTTTCCAAATATTTGTTTATTTGTCCGGTTAATTCACGCCTGTCCCTAGGATTACGTTTCCCCATATCTCTTTTAAATAGAAATAACTAGAAAGTGTTCCCAGTTGAGAAATCTCTTTCCAGACAAACTACTTGTAAGGAATATTTGCTGTTCATAATTATATATCTACAACAAGAAACAAACTATACCAAGTAAGACCTGACAGGACTGGGCAGCTGACATGGAAGGACCATCCCAGGTGAAAGACTTTGGTGTTGTGGCACATCCGGCCTTAGCCATCCGAGGGACAGGTAATGAGTCTTTGTCTGTCCTCTTGTCCTACTAAGAAGCTCCAGCTTAGAGGCCCTGAAGGATCTATGAACTTGGCTTGATTCTGCCTTTTTCAGAACTGCCTTGGGAAGCACAGGCTTTGCTAAGGACATCCCCGTCACTCTAAAGCCTGCTGTAACCAGCTGATTCGGCATCCTTTTGTGCTTCTTGAAGTGTCTTGCACATTGAGATTCAGATGGCTGAATTGCCTAAAAGCTGGGATTTCAAATATATGTATATACTCACAAGCACATCTCTCTTCTTTCTTCCTGTTTTATCTGCTAGGGGAGATATCTGCTCATGTTTGAGTTCTACCTAATTCGAAATACTGTGTCTATAACTGCCTAAATACGTTACTGATAAAGTTCACTTGCAAAGTCTTCTCAATGTTTGAACATTTGAAAATACGAGGAAAACCTAGAAACTAAATTTCGGTTTGAGGGTTGTTTATTCTTCTTGGTACATTGGTCACTACTGGAGAATGGCTTTATGCCAGAGCGCTGAATTCTCCTTTTCCGCTAGGAAATGTTGAATATAAGGACACATGATTGCGAGGCTGCACATTCTGTCGGTGGCGAGCGGGAGGGAACACAGTTTTCAGCTTTTGTGAGCTTGATAGTACAAGATCACTATTTCATTTAGAGGTTCCTCGGCTCCTACCCACGGCTAAAGACAAGCTTACGTACCGTGTGCAGCAGGTACAGCATGACACTAAGTACGAAGGCAGGAGTCATTACTATTCTTGTTTTTACATGCGGGATCCCGAAGCTCATAAAGGTTTATTAACCTGCCTAAAGGTCACACACCATGTAAGAAGGAGAGGCACTATTAAATCCCGCGTCTCACTGATTCTGCACGCTTCTAAGGGCTGCGGTGATGAATGTCAGCACGCAAGGACAAAAGCAATGTGACTGAGCTAAACTGTGCTGCCCTTTCCCCCAGCGTGTCTCTTAGCCCTGGCGGAGAAAAACTCATTCCAGAATCTGAGAGCAAGAAACGTTCGCTCCCAAAATAAGATCTTAGGAACATTGTAATAATAAGTGGGAGCACGTAGAGTAATCACTGGCTTCTACACTTACCCGCCATTAGATCCAGCACAGCAGACTGTGCGCTGTGTCCACCCAAACTACTCATGGGCAAAGAGAATAAAACCAACATTTTTTTTCATCCCCGTGCTTGTTAAATTTTCTGTCTCCCCCTTCTTGTTCTTCTCTCCCACTTTTCCAAGGCGTCATCTTTACTCCTTGACAACACACATTGTAGGGATGCATCTGACATGTTGCTCATTCTGCGTTGAATAGTGTGTGCGGTGAGACTGAGTTCCCATCACGACATTCACAGGTGCCCCAGAGTCATTTTGAGTAGTGTCAGCATCAGTGTCATTTAGTGTTGGACTTGTAGACGATGACCTTCCTTTGAAGTCCTCTGCTCGCTTTAATGAATTCATCCCAAGGCACGTTAACCTCCTAGGAAAACCTATGTTTAGGAATTTAGGAGGTTTAATATTCATTTTAATTCAGATATCCCCTTCCCGTGACATCTTTAGGTAAGTCATTTCACTGCGTCTGGAGCCATATGCAGAACGAGAGTGCAGCGTTCTCGTGGAGACTGAACCCGGTCGAAGTCCTTGTGACGGCAGGTGATTTGAGGTACTGCCAACACGGCAAAGCTTCAAGAAAATGCTTGCGGATGCAATGATCTCAGTCTCTGGAGCCCAAGGTCTCCAGCAAAGGTGGTCAGAACTAGGGCCCTGCTTTGTCCTGAATGTCCTCAGGCTGGGAACTGTTCTTACACGTTCTGAGCTTCTGCTCTTGGCAGCGAATTTCTCAGGACATGTTTGTTTACTGAGGGGATACATGATCATAAGAGAAAAAAAATAATAATTAAATAGATTTAGGGTCCTAGCCATGAATATTCTTCTCATAAAACCGAATAACCATTTAAAATGGGAGCAGGAGAAGCAGGGCTATTTTATTTCTGTTCACTGTCAAGTGGGTCAGAGGTCAACGATGCTGGAATTACCAACCACTCTTAGAAATCTTGCTTCTTTTCCTTATTCTAACTCATAGGGTTCTCAGCTGGGTAGGAGTGGTGATGACATTTGCAGGAAGAGTCAATTTCCTTCAGGGATGTGGGTCCCGAGAGGCTGCCCAAGCTCCAGGGAGCGGTCCCACGTGCTACACACAGGCAGCACTAAGTGGACCCAGTGTATACTTAAATGATTTAAAAACAGAGTACAAGAACTTAGTAGGGCAAATTGGTAGTGGAGGGGAAAAACTGAGGAGACGAGAATAATATATGATCCAAATATATTATATATGCATGTATACATATTAAACAAAACCTTTCGTAAACGTATTTTTTTTTTTTTTTTACATTTGGTCCAATGTATTTGAAATATCTAGACAGACATGATGATCTTCTCAATAGGAAAACGTTCTAGAAACTGCAGACTTACCTGCTAACCCATCATCCTACAGTCAACGATTTCTGGAAATGAGGTTATCAGTTTTTATGAATCCTTTTGACTGTGGACAGAATTTTCGGGTTAGCTGTTTCACAGCAAATCTGCTTGTCAGCCCGGCCCAATGCACGCTAATTAGCAAATAGAGATGGAACACATTTTAATTGATGCAAATGAGCTAGTCTCTCTTAAAAATATGGGCACAATTTAAAAAGTACATATACTTATACGCACATACGTATTCATGCACATACACACACGTGCATTTGGGGGACTTGGTTTAGGAATATGATATCTCGCCACTTGGGGGCGCTCTTTACTCATTTAAAGCAGCGTTGATGACAGGCGAAAATAGGTGTTTGTAATAAGGGAAAGTGACAATCCACGGAGAATTTCAATAGTCTAATTTTAGACGTAGTATGCAGGTGTTTTGGAATTCTGAGAGCCCGGATGGGGTGGCTTCCAGAGCTTGCCAGGACGCTGGCGGTCTGAGGACTGCCACTCGGGTTAGGAAATGTGTTGGGTTCGCACAGCGTGGTGTTCTCACTCTGCAGCATTTGGCACAGGAGATTTACCTCTTTCATTTTCTTTTGTCTCCGTTCTGGAGGGTACGGCTCTGGAAGCCGGTCCTGCACGCAGAAAGCACATGCATCATGATTTTCCAAAGGAAGATTTTCCTTTTAGGAATTGCTTAGATCTTTGAAAACCCCAAAGAGGAGATCTCGGACAACCTTTGGTTACTGGCTAGCTGAACCTTGTTTAGAGATGAGATTTAGAAGAGCTAATCAGGGAGCAGCTGCCACAAGTCGGTTTGTTCATTAAAGAACACTTTTTAGGAAGTGCAAATTAGGAGGTATATATAGACACGCTTAGTACGACGGGCGGTTAAGTCATTCAGAGTGCACACTGCCAACACAGCTAACAATGGCACCCTGGCCAACTGTCACTCTTTCCCATGAGCAACCACCATTCCAGAGGTTTAATTTGACATCCGTCATTTTCAAAGGACACCAGAAGAGAAATTATATTTCTCTATTGTATTGGGATGCAGGAGAATAAAAATTTCAACTCTAGTCTATCCTGTTCTTCAGTTTTCTTTTCGGGGGTGGGGAGAAAGTGAAGTCCCGTGCCTGTCTTCATTACGGTCCCAGCGTCTGGGCAGCAGTCCCAGCCTCCAGCATAAAGAACCTCCCGGAGTGCAGCACATTAGCGAAGGGGGTTCAGCTGTGATCAGCCGCGGCATCAATGACATTCAGAAGGGCTGTGTCAGGTCTCCACCCAAACCACTCAATTAGGAACATCTGGGCAACGTGGGATGCCATGGCGCCGCACGACAGCATCTTGATGGAGGCCGTTTTAGCTGATAGTTTTGAGTTTTTCCAAGTGATGTCTGTATTTGTTTCTCGAACTCCTAGACTCTGGCTAACACGCAGATATCCCTGCCTGAACAATGCCGATGTTCTCATAGGACAGTCACTATTTTTCTTTCTTTTTTCTTCACTATTTTTCTTAAGAGACTGAGTGATGCCTCTGGCAGTTTGAGAACTACCACGGGTGAGGACCAATCTCGTGATGGTTTAAACACCAGGCAGAGTTTCGACCCCTGTTGTACGGTTTTTTTTTTTGTTTTTTGTTTTTTTGTTTTTTTGCCACTGCTTATCTCCACAGAGAGAGATATGGTTCCCAGATTCAATCACAGTCAGAGGTCCTGGAACTGGGAGCTAGGATTTAGAAAGATGCATGCCAAGAAGGCAGATCCAGAATGGCTTAGAACAATGGGCTGCCTTGCTAGAGGTGTTGATTTATCAAGAATGCGCTATGCTCATATTATACTGCATGCCATTTATATAATAAATATCCATGGTTACACATGGTGGTGCTTTCGGGGGGGGCAACATTTGTTGACTGTTGACTCTGCAGTGTTTATTTTTCCGTATTTGTAGCATGTCAGTTAATCCAAGTGATCTTATTTGATCTCCCACATACCAACTACACAAACATGGTGTAAACACATTAGCTTCAGAGCCAAGTAAAGGTGACAGAGATATTCTGGGACTGGGAATACAGTTCAGTAAAAAATTTTCCTGCCAAGGGCCCGGCACTGAGTCCAATGCCCAGGTAGGAGAAAGAAAGGAATGTTTTGTTTGGCCCCTGATAGTTGAATTTTTTAGAGATATATGAATTACTATCGCTAAGGTATACTTTGAAGAGTACTGAGAATTTCTGATCCATTTTAACTACATTTTAAAATTAATTTTGAGGTCTGTGTACCGTGGGGACACAGGCTGCTCTTATCTTGACCTCTCTGTCAAGGCACAATAAAATATGACCTCCAGCTAAAACTTCTCTTTTGAGTTATCACTGTGAAATTCCTTCAGCGACCAAAGAGCCTATGTCGCCTCCTTGCTGTGCTTCCCAAATATGTTCTGATTGTCCTTAGGAGCAAGATTCTGAGCAGAATTGGGTCTTAGTCCTTAATGCTATCATATGAATGGTAGTAGGAATGGTCACTTTGGAGGATGGGGAGTGATGTCTTCTCGTAATAGATTGACACCGCACTACTGGGCTATACCCCCAGCTCTGGCTTCTACCTCTTGACCACTGTAAGCATCTTCTGGCACTGCTCCTGGCTTCCCAGAAAGTAACCAGGAAATCACACAAATCTGATTCTGTTGTCTGACAGGAAGTCAGTCACCGGCGTTCTGCAGTGTGGTCTGGGTAGAGAGGATATAGCTAGGTTCGTCAACACGCTGCCTGGTTTCTCAGCCCATGATAGCCATGCTTCTGGGGTTCATACTTATTTGCTCTACCATCTTTTCTTGCGGCTTGCAGGCCGACGACAGGGGCAAGTAGCAGCGTCTGTCATTTCAACGCTTGTTTGCAAATGAAGATGTAAAAGCAATTTGGGAGTTATTTGAGCCAGATCTCTTAAAATTGCCCACTCTGTGGCTAGAGTAAATGCAAAATATATGACATTAATTGCTAAATTTTGCAGTTGAAGTGAGATGCAAGGGCTATATTGCTTAAAGCCTGAATTTTACAGACAGAAAATGAATGGAAAGGAACCCATTTTAAGTGTAGAAGCGAGTTTACAGCCTTCTATAATATATAATAAAATATGAATCATATAACCTGCAAAGGAGTGAGCAACAGCTGAGCATTCAGGCTTACACGTCACGGCTGGACAGTCTTAAGCTGCTTTTCAGTTTATTTGATTGTCTTTCAACTTCCCCCCGGTCATTATTTATCCTTAAACAGCCTCTTAAGTGAGGCGTCAGTCAAAACTTCAGTTCCCACTCGTTTTTATATCAGGGAATAAATTTACAGTCTATACTCATTCTGACAGTCATAAAGGGCACTGCTTAATAATATCTACTATAATTCTTCATAATAATCCCACAGACTTTTTTTTGTGATACATTGCACTTTCCTTTGTCTTCGACTGAGAACATTTGATTTTGAAGAAGCTGGCTGCTTCTCAGGTCGCCTCTTCTTGATGACTGTGGCTGTGCCCTTTTAGCGGTACGAATAGTCCCTGCAAGAAAGTTCCGTTCTTATGACAATGTCATGATTGATTCCCTGGGTCCTTTGGGCAGTTCTCTCCCAAAATCTGAGTAGAGGGGAATCGAGGGTAAGTACATGGTGATGCAGGGGATTCCCAGATTGGAGGTTCTTTCACATGGCCTGTAATGTGTGCCACACGGTGCCCTGCTATAATCTGCTTTTTCTCTTCTTTGCCGCATCCAGTCCCCTACACACCCTCACCAGTTTACTCTCCACTGTGTGTCTTGCACCGGTCTCTCTCAGCTGGGACATTTCATCCTTGAAGCATGTTAGAGATTTTCTTCTCTTATTATCCCGTATGGTGTATCGATTCTGTATCAGTGTTGATGGGCACCCTTGGAATTTGCATGCGAGCTTCTAACAGAGACTTATTCAGTACTTTTCCAAGACCTTTATTGTTGGAAAACTAGTCCATTAGCAATTATTTTACCCACTGTATGTAAAAATATTGTCCCCTACAATATTCAGTTATTTGTTTATTTGATATATTTTTTTTTGAAACAGGATCTCTAGGAACTCACTATGTAGACCAGGCTAACCTCAGACTTATAAGGATATTCCCCCACCCCCAGCCTCTGCTCCTGAATGTTAGGATTAAAGCTATCTGCCACCACACCAGGCCCGTAACCCTATAATCTCAGCGCTTAGGAGCGAGAAGGGTAGATGTCTCTGAATTCGAGGCCAATCTGATCTATATACTAAATTCCAGGACAGGCTTGACTAAAAAGAAAAGCCCTGTCTTGGAAAACCAAAGAAATAAATATATTAATTTATTAAAACAAAAAACATAGTCACTTGCTTTTGGTTGCAGGAAAACAGAAGGCTGAAAGTCCAGCTCTTCAGGTCCACCTACAGAGTTAGACGAAGAGGTCCACCCTGAAATGAAACCGAGCTTATCTTTCCCTATCTGAGGGGCAAACACTCGCATCCACGATTCTCAGGTCATGTTCTTCATTGTTCTGCTGCTCCGAGTCTATCTCCACAGCTTCTAGTTCTCCTTTGTTTCAAGTCTCTGTTCCAATTGTCCCCTGTGTCCTTGTTAACCTAGCTTAAATACATTTTTTTTTGTTTTATAGGAGGCTTAGGCGATCAGTAAAAATGTTACAAGAATTCCATCTCATTGGTTATATAGCACACCCCTTGGCTAAATGATAAGGAACCGAGCCATTTACCATGGCAACGCAAGGTTTTGAGGTTCCAGGTATAGATAGGACTGTGACCAGGGGCTGGGGTGAGAAAACTGTAGAGAGGTCTTCACAGGGAGGTCTTATCAGTCAGACTTGGAAAGCGAAGAATCGGCCTGATTTTTTAGGTTGATTTATGCTAATAACCTTGGTTAGACACCTGCGACTCTGACCCCGCACACAGTTGTAAAGTTTTTAACTTCAGATCCATTTACGAACACATTTAGTCTAGTTTGGACTTAATTTGAGGTGAAAATGAGCTACTTGTGCACAGTTTGCCTTAGCCTGAGGAGCAATTGTTTGCTGATATAGTCTGAGTAAAAGGACCAAAGCCGGCTTTTCAAGTGTCTTACAGTCCTCATGGCACAATAGATCTAGCTATGAAGCGAATCCTAGTATATTTTCTTTCTTTTTTTGTTCTTAAAGACAAATTTTATTCTTAATAAAAAAAGAGATTAAAAAGTATAATTTTAAATCTAGCTTAAAAAAGAATTCAATTTGTATATTTAGATCTACCAGTTTACCTTTACCAATGGGTCGTGCCTATTTGAACAACGTGGGTGATTCCAAGCAGAAAGCAGAGGAAGAAGGTGGAGTCAGGAAGATGCCATGTAGCCACTGAAGCAGACAGATGCTGGGCAGAAATTTACCCAGTAAGCTACACCTTTGTGACAACACACAGAATAATAGAAATGGGTTCTAAGAAGCCTAATCCAATAGGCTAAGCAGTGATTAACTACTACAGTTTGTGTGATTATTTCAGATCTGGGCATCCTAGAATGAACAAGCAGCCTCCACCCATGTTTTATATTTTCTATATATAAAAATTGTACAGTTAATGAGAAGTCATCTTCCTGACCACCCATGGGTATATGTGCCCACAAGATTCAATGCAGTCATGAGATTACATATACACTACGGTGCAGGTACTGGGCGGACACCCTAGCTGTTTCAGCAAATGTGAAACTACAGACAGTAGGCACAGTTTCCAGAGTCAGTGGTCCTATAGGTCCTGCCTGGATGGGATTCTCCTTCATCAGAGAATCATTCCTCTGGTAGGTTGAGATCTGAACACTGGTTTACCCCCTGCTGTATACTTCCATGGCCCTTGGCAGTAAAACTTATTCAAAACAGATTTGGTCCCTGTTTAATTAGTAACATATCACAAAACATCTGGAGGCAGCTTTCCTGCCCCTAGTCTTACCCTGTTAGTGATCAAGACACCGTAAGAACACTATTCCCTGTTCTAGGTCAGACATCTCCGTGTCTTCATATGGCATAGTCGTCTGCAGGCTGCTTGTCGGTGTGTTTACTTCGTGTGTGTGTGTGTGTTCAAATCAAAATACACTAGCCTCTTTCTAAAACCGAAACCAAGGCATATAGAGTTGAGCAGTGTAATTTCCCTTGATGTGGCAATTGTCTTTCTGTCAAACTCTACGTTTAGGATCATCGCTGCTAGTTTGGTTGTTTTTCTCAGTGTAAATAGTACATTCTTAGTTCACTTGGTCTTCAGCAGTACCTTCAGTCCTCTCATGAACACCCCTTTTCCATATACCCTCCTTCATAGAATTTCTGTTGTATATCCTTAATCTACCTCCCTTTGTCTCCTCTATCATACGGTGTCCCGCATGCCCTCCTTCTTGTGCTTCTTAGCTCTTCCAGCACATCTCCCGCTCCTGCGCACACTCTCATCTCCTTCTTCAGTGCCGGTCTTCACATGTCATCATTCCTAAGCCATCCCTCAAATACCTCCTTGAGCCCAGCATGCCCGTCCCGACTGCTCTCACTTCATTTGTGAACGCTACGCTCATAAATGTTTAATTGCGGTCTCCCAATCTGTCTGCTTCTATAGTCACTCATCCCAGCTTTCCACGGAGCAGGAGCACGTGGTCGTGGGAGTGGAGTATAGGGGCCCACGGCACAACACAGCACCCGTCCCAGGCTGCTCAGCTGCCTTGGCACCGTAAGGACGTGGGCCTCACGTCAAAGGCTGCGAGACTGCTTTGGATGCTCTTTTTATTCTCACCATGGGAAGCTGTCCACTGTCTGCTTTTCATTTCCTTGAGTTCATTCAGTCATTAAGTCGCAGTCTTGCTCCACTTAAGAACGCTCTCCTGTGCTCTCTGGAGTTGTTAGGACTGGCCTTTTAAAACACTGTTTACAGCAAGTCACCGGAAAAGAACAATATGCCAGGTTTAGAATATTGATATGTTTTCTTGTATTCATGCTTTCCTCCGTAATAAAAACATTAACATTTCTGTTTAATAATTTAGTTACCCAAAGATTTTTTTTTGACATGTAAGTTACCTTTATTTTGGTATTATCAAATAAATGAAAACATTGTGGGTCCATTATTGCTCCTACCGAACCTGAAAGACAAGCAGACCTTGGCCCAACATCAGATGTGGCTCCCACCTGTACCATGATAGAGAAGAAGGTTTCTAGTATTGTCCAACACTCTGCCAAAATCTGGCTCCTCTGTGTAAGATGACTCATTAATATACACACATCCTCTGACTGTGACATTTATTCCTTTTAAATTCTTGGGCACATATATCACAGGTATTTTCCTATTCCTTAAATATAGCTATTTCCTTTGGTCAAACATATTTTTTACCTTGATATCTAACAGAATTAAAATGTCTTTTGGTCATCTTTAGTCAATATAAGTTATACTGTGCTAGCAACACCAATCAATAAGTATCTCAAAGTTTTCTTCAATAATTTAAAAGTATTTCTTTTGATTCACATATATAAATACCATGAAAATTTTGAAAAAAAATAGTTACATAGAAGAAAACAAGTTATCTACAGTTTTATCAGACACAATGTAATTAATTATCCTTCTAAATACTTATTGGTAAATTTATACTTTTATTAAACGAAAATAACTCTTCTCTGTGCATCTCTACTCTATGGTTTTCGGTTGGCAGTACACTGAAAACACTAGTTCTTATTATTAATGATTTCATTAGGCTGTGGTTTTAAGGACTCCATCGTATTTACTTTCTGCACACCATAGTGTATTTAATCTACTGCTGATTTGGGGGAACATTTAAATTGCTTCCAACTTTGAGAAGGCGCTAGGCAGTACCTGCAGGCTATCAAGTTGCTTTATTTCACACTTGTCACTTTGAAATTGCTGTCGGAAACGTGAGCAGTTTGACGGGAGGTTGAAGGCAGCGAGTTTGGTAAATGCGGTAATTACTGTCCTTGTCAATATTTCTAGGATTAAAAATAATCATCTAAATGTAGGGTGTTAAAATTAAACCACTTTGCTTTGGATTAAAAATACACCATGACTCGAAGACAAATGAGAAATGGAGCAAGTTGTTTAAAAAATAAAAAAAAATATAAGATTAAGCTTTAAAAATATTATAGCAGTAATATTTTGTCACTGAAAGTCAAATCTCCTCAGACTAGCTTATCAAAATGATCTTTCTCCTGCACGGTTTCTGCATGAGAAACAGTTCATTGCATTGCTCTATCTAATAAATGCTACCTAAGAAACACACCACCACCCCAAAAAAAAGATGAAAAAAAGGAAAATTATAAACTATCACAGAACTTCCTTCAATTAAGCGTTGTCTACCTTTTGGAGAAGAAAAACAGGTTGATAAAAACTATTAAATTTGAATAAATGCATATTTTATGAACTCTGCCCTGCTAAGGGGAGTATGGAACTTAAAGGTACCCACTGCAGGCTTTGCACAGCACTGTATAATTTTATTTTCATCTCTGAATAGTGGATGTAATGCCAGCAGACCAATTACGAGGCAGGGATGAAAGAACGGCAGTTTGGCAATCAGGAGTCCATTGTCTAGAAATCTTCCTGGTGTTTGTAATGTAGAATTGTTGAGGCGTCTGCTTTTTTATGGTGGCTGAGCTCTGACTCTTCACAATGTCCGCAGGCCCGTATATCATCTCTGACCTTCTACCAGGGCTCCAAAGATGTTTTATACCGACTGGCAATGTGCTTGTTCCCATAAAAGAAGTTATAGCCACGAATAAAGGTAAAAGAGCTGCAAATAGAATTAGATGAATGAATTAATCCATACCCTGATTTATATGACAGGAAAATAAAAATGGCAATGTTTCCCCACGTAATGGGAACGTAATTTTCTTTCTTTCTAATGCATTCAGGCCCCAGCCTCATCTTCGCATATCTACAGAATGCAACTCTTGCTGAATAGTTTCCCTTATACATCACTCCCAGGAAGACATCCCCGAGGACACACGCTCCGAAGACCTTGTTGGATGCAATACAACAACAAAGACATTAACAAGGCATTTTGAATACAAAAAGCAGTGGATTTGCAGATTTTGTATTTCACTTTTAATTCTAATTCAAGAGCTTGTTTGAGCTAAGTTGTGCCCATACCCAAAATATCTTTCACAAATACACCATGAGAATGATGGGTGGACACGTTAAGGGTAGGCCGAACTGGATTTTAGGGAGTAGGAATCTGTGTAAAAATCAATGATACTGTGTGATATGAGAGGATCATATCTGACACATAGCAGCACGCTATTTAGAGCTAAAGAGATGAAAACAATTCTAAAGTTATCATATGCTTCCGTATCTTAGCTACTATTAACATATGCAAAACTGCATCCTTATACAAATTGTGAAAAAGTGTTCTTATTATTTAAAATTTATACTCTGCTAAAAATGAGCTTGCCACCGAAGAGCAGTGGTGGAACTGAGTGTTATGGCGGAGCGAATCCCTCTCCTGGCATCTCTGTAATCCCAAGGACCATGCTCTTTCCAACAGATGCTGTAATAATTGGTTAGCCAACTGGTTGGTACTGAAGAGGCTCTGAAGGCTTGAGACTACATTTGATAACCCCTATGAGTTTTTGGCGTCTCTGCTTAACTGTAAACTCTAAAACCCCCAGCACAGTCTATTTCTTCATGACTGACTTGGCAGGCTTGACTGTGACAGTTAATTGTCATTGAACAATTTTGGCATTGTTGAGTGAATGTCATCAGTCTTTTGGTAAACACCAAGGGATACCACAGAGGCAATCCATGAGTTTTTAAACAACCAGTAGTCAAAACTCTGGAACCCATAAAATTCGGAAAATTTTTGTTTGGATAGGTCTTTCTTACATAATATCTTGAGCTATCCTCTGTTGAGTTATTAAATATTTCTAGGTGTATAGTTTTCCACTGCCAGAATATAAAGAATGGAGTTTCCTATAAGAAACAATGTCAAGGCCTCAAGGAAATAAGAACGAGGAGGACTAAGGAAATATATGAGGGATATTGCTATATTTGTGAAATCTATCATCTATCTTATCATCTATCTATCTATCTATCTATCTATCTACCTATCTATCACCTGTATATCTAGCATCTCTCTATCTGTTACCTATTTATCTATCTATCATCTTTCATCCTGTATTCTCTTATCTATCTATCTATCCATCATCTATTATCTATTGTCTATCTGTCCATCATCAATCTATCATTTATGTATTGTCCATCTGTCTATCATCTACCATCTATCTATCTATCTATCTATCTATCTATCTATCTATCTATCTATCAATCATCTGTATATCTAGCATCTCTCTGTCTATTATCTGTTTATTTATCTATCATCTTTCATCCTATAATCTCTTATCTATCTATCTATCTATCTACCTATCTATCTATCCATCCATCATCTATTATCTATTGTCTATCTGTCCATCATCTATCTATCATTTATGTATTGTCTATCTGTCTATCATCCACCATCTATCTATCTGTCTATCTATCTAACATCTATCTAATCAACTATCTACACACACACACACTATGAAAGCCAGAGAAATATTTGAGGACAGGAAGGGGATCAGAAAAAGATGAGTAGAGCCATGAGGAAAGATAGCGGGGTTAATATTAACAAGTGACAATGACATTGTGGATTACAATGTTCTAACAAAGCTTACTGTTTTGTGCACAAACTAAAAATTTAATTGACGAACACTGAGTTGGTTGTGAGACTCATAACTGTAATCCCAGCACCACCAAGGAAGTGGAGGCATGGTGCAGGAGAATTGTCTGTATTCTGTCAATCATGTTTTAAATAAACACTGATTGGCCAGGCAGGAAGTATAGGCGGGAAAACCAGACAGGAAGTAGAGGTGGTGCAAGGGGAACAGGGAAGAAGGAAGTTCTTCCCACATTCCTGCACAGACCACCAAGGAGGCAACAATGTAAGCTGCCCAGCTGAGAAAAGGTACCGAACCATGTGGCTAACATAGATGGGTTAATATAAGTTATAATAGCTAGTAGGCAGACTGAGATAATGGGCCAATCAGTTAATAACCTGATGTAGACTTTCCGTGTGATTTTCTTTGGGGCTTGTTGGCTGCGGGGTACCGGGTGGGACAGAAACCCCAACAAGCAGGACCCTCATGTTACAGAGGCAGATGATCACCCAGAGTAAAAGGCAACCTCGACATTAAGGTGTGGACCCAGGCCAAAGAAGGATGAAGGGTGACACTGTGTCTTCTAGCAATTTTTAAGTATTTTTTTTGCTATTTTTAATTATGTTTATGTATGCTAGTGTGTAGATTCATGTATGCGAACGCAGGGGTCCAAGGAGGCAAAATGAGGGCTTTGATCCTCTGGTGCCGGAGTTACAGGAGGATGTGAGCCACTTTTCGCAGGTGCTAGGAACCAAACTCAGGTCTTCTGCAGGCACAGTATGCGCTGTTAAAACTGCACAGCTGTTTTCGAAGCCTGCCAACAATGTTTTTAAAAAACAAGTACCAGAAGCAAAGCTTTTGTAAACCATTCTTGTAAATCTACCTATTTTGTCTGAAGGGAAATCTCTTCTATTTTGTCTGACCTAGAAATCTCCAGATTTCTAATAGTCCTAGCTAATAGTCCTAGTCGACAAGGCTCAGGTAGAGTCTCCTATGAAATGTCAGTCATTTTAGTCTCCAGCTCACTGTCTCGTTCCCTTATCCTTCCATGAACTGGGACTGATTACACCTGTGTGCCATTACGTCTAGCTCACATTTTTTATCCATTGCCTTCTCGTTTTGGTGTTTTTTTGTTTGTTTGTTTGTTTTTTGTTAGCACAGGACTAACAAGAATAAGTAAGGATGTGGCAAAGTCGCCATGTCTCCCAAGCCCTGAAATTACAAACTCCATGAAGTTTAGGGTGAAATGCCTGTCCAGGTAGCAACAGTTCCCTCTCATTTGTAGTACCTGCAGGTGCCCAGGTGCTTTCACCAGCAGAGAGAAGTTCCCTGTAGACAACCCTTCCCTTGTCCAATCCCAGCTTTATCACCTCACTTGTCCATTTCAAGGTGTTCGTTTTGGGCCTGAAGGCTTTGATAATTAGTCATCAGAAAAGCTGAGAACTTGGGTCTGAAGGATGGAGAGATCATCAGCTTGTGATTTAGGGAAATTCTGAAAAAAAGTATTTGATTGGCTTTTTTTTTTAAATGTACATTTATTTATTTATATGTATACAGCGTTCTGTCTGACTGTATGCTTGTTGGCCAGAAGAGGGCGCCAGATCTCATTACAGGTGGTCGTGAGCCACCATGTGGTTGCTGGGAATTGAACTCAGGACCTCTGAAAGAGCAGGCAATGCTCTTAACCTCTGAGCCATCTCTCCAGCCCTTGATTGGCTTTTTAAGAAAGCTAATGACAACTTTGTTGAAAGAGTTTAGGATGTATTTGCTGTGCTGACTTCTTTATAGAAAAAAAAAATGGTATAATCAAACCGTAAAATGTTTTCAACCATAGGTTACCTGCCAGTATGGAAGAGTTCTAAAGAGACAGAACATTATCTGTCCCGATCTGTGGCTTGGAGGATTTGATGTTTTTACTACTTGGACTGATCTATCTCATTATAAAGATGACAATGTGTTTCTCAAGGCCCCGTGGACGGTGTCTTTCTAAACTGGTGTCGGATCTGTCTGATCAGGAGGGCCTTGGCTGCATTGTACAGAAGGGCTGTGCCACGCCCATCTGAAGCTGGATCGCAACATATAAAAATCACCGTTTTCCTCATACAGTCATCCCTTTTGTGAGCTGCCATGCTGTCAGATTTCTACATCCTCCGTTAAAGTTTTATGAAACAGCCATATGGTTATAACTAGATCATTATTATTTATTAAACATTTCATCTGTGTTTCAAAACGAAAACTGCCTATTTAGAAGATCAGCGCGACCAGTTCGCAAAAGCTTTTGCTTTGTTCTCGACTTTTAAGAAATTCTGATTGCATTTATAAACTTCTTCAGCATATCCAATGCAAAAGACGCCAGAGTTCATCCCGTCCCCCTTACCCGAAGCTGACTCCCGGTGACCTTGTTACCATGAGACTATTTCTTTGTATCCAGATTTTATCCTCTGTTTCTAGGAATCTCTGAAAGCTGACATTTACATGCAATTAAGCCTCATCAACTGCAAAATGGTGTCATGGTAGCTCCAGTCGAGACCGAGTAGAGCAAGCTGTTTTACAATATTCCTTGTGATTCTGCGCCAGAAAGCTAACTTAGAACATGATGTCTAACATTGCCCTCAGCAAGAATGTTACCGCCAGCTCCGGTAACAATCAGGGCTCACGAAGGTACAAAATTGGATAGTTATTGTTCAATTTGAACTTATATGAGCTTCTAAAAAAAGTAGCTCATAAATGCACAGAAATGCAGAATTCCACCCCTCCCTTATAAGATTAAAAAGAACGGCAGGGGACCAGCTGACACTATTGCATATGAGTCCAGGTGAGCTTCGGATACAGAGATAGTGGGGATGTGTACCTGACAATAGCCCATACAGCAAATTTATTGTCATCTATATAATTTCTATATAATTTTACACAAGGTTTTTAGACCAAGCACTCCGATGTATACTCAGGGCAATTAATAAACCACCTGTATACTGAGCATGGGCTGCCACTGTGGATTTGTTACTTTTGGGCCTCGTAAGTGGTTTAGCATACATGGGACCTAAGTGAGCTCTTACTGGCACCAGCTAAAGTCCATGGGCTCGGGAGCTGGTGCAGGCCAAAAGCTCCACCGCACTTGCGGTTGAGCAGATAGCGTAAATGGTGTCATTGCAGAATGGATGACATCATAGAGAATGTCACTTTGACGACAGAAATAGTGTGCTTTGTATTTGAGTAGTCCCTTAACTCGAAAAAAATTTATATTTTGAACATGACTTCGGCTCGTTATTTTGCTTTCCGTAACCCGGATCACTCCACTATCAGCCAGGGAGTCCGTTTTCTTTCTCTATTTCATTAGTGAATTTCCCAGGAGTGTCTGTGTGATGATTTTTCCTGCAGGATAACGCCTTCACAGCCATAAGCCCAAATACAGTTTTCATTAAGCTACTGAATATTCTGCTAGAAATCCTGTTCGACAGAGTTTGCAGTTGTGATTTGTGATTTTAATCAGCAGGCTGTGTCGGGTTTCTGGTGACAAGGAGGGAAGTCCTTTTGTCTGACCAGAGACATGGTCGTGGTCACTTCAGATGTCAATATCTATGAAGTCTATCGCAGACTATTTTTCAAAGTCTCATTGGAT
>JAQHUG010000383.1:1489857-1503746 GCA_028555095.1 Dicrostonyx torquatus | reverse complement strand
TTCAAGGGGTAGATGTGCTGTATACAAACCCAGATACCATGAGCTTTAGATTCACACATCTATTTTCTAGTTGAATGCTTTCACTTCAATGACCTCACATTCAATGAACATTAATCCTATTCTTTATTTTTTCCCCTTTGGTTTTTCAAGACAGGGTTTCACTGTAGCTTTAGAGCCTATTCTGGAACTAGCTCTTGTAGACCAGACTGGCCTCGAACTCACAGAGATCCGCCTGCCTCTGCCTCCCGAGGGCTGGGATTAAAGGCGTGTGCCACCACCGCCTGGAGCATTAATCCTATTCTTTTAATTCCAGTATTATTTCATATTTCTCAGAAAGGCGAGCCAGAAGCACATTTGCATGTTTCACCCAACACCAGGAGATTCAATGCCAGAGAGTTAGGGTGAAGGGAAAGAAAAGAAAGTCAGGAAAGGGGAAGAACACTATGTGTTCAAACAGCTATGCTAGACCAGCCTGGCTCTCCATCTCACTGGCACTGCCGTTGCTGCTTGATTTTGCCTGCTATCTCCCAAAGGCAACAAGGAACTACTTCACGTTGAAGCAGACTACTTGGGGGAGAGGAAATACTTATTCTCCAGATCTTCTGCCACTGAACTTAACTAAGCTCCTAGCAGGCTTTTAAATTTCCAGTCTTTGGTTGGCTGTCTACCCAGCTTCCCCCAAATCAGAGAAGGGTTCTCCATGTAGATATTGCCAGAGTGGCAACATAGTAGGACTGTCAACACGCAGGGCAGGACTCCGTGGTCCGGTAGCCTACGGCTTCACAAACCCAGGTGACAAATCTGTACCTGTATGTGGGCTCCCTACTGGCTCCACTGATGGAAAAGAATCCTTAGGACAGGAGGCAGAATACATGTGCTGTGCAGCATGGGACGGAATTTCCTCAGGTTTTGCTGTGGGGAGCTTGGGGGACCTGGAGGCAGCTGATTTGGTGAACTCAAGTAGTCAAACACGTTCACGCTACAGAAATCTTTCTCCCTTTGGTTATCAAGGCATAACTGGAGCTTGATGAGTCTTCATCATTAAGTATTTACACTATCAAGATAAGCCTACCAAGTTATGCTGGGACCAGAAGACTGCATGGAGCATAGTGAAACTGGAAAGAAATCAGGGGAAGTAAAAAGCATTGTCTTTATTCTTCATAATTCAACCTATAAAACATTCCCTTTGTTTAATATTCCTGCTGTATATGAACTCTCAGAGTCAAAGGTTTAGGCAGTCTTGAAACATACCTTGTACAATGCCAATTGGATTAATTAATTCAAGCACTTTTTTGCTTTGTTTTGTTTTTTCTTTTGCTTTATTCATTCATTCATTCACTCACTCACTCATTCATTCATTCATTTGTTGGTTTTTGAGACACGGTATCTCTGTGTAGCCCTGGATGTTCTGGAACTCACTGTGTAGACCAGGCTGCCCTCGAACTCGCAGGGATCCACCTGCCTCTGTCTCCCAAACGCTGGGATTAAAGGTGCGCGCCATCGCTGCCAAGTAAATCAAGCACTCTTAACAGATATTTTAAAAGGGGAAAGTATGGTAGGTGACAATTACGGTATCAACTTGCTTTTCACTATTTCCTCTCCACTCTGGTCCTGGGAAAAAGTCGTTTTACAGACTAGGCACTCTTCTTGGGATAGAAATCGCAATGCTTTCTAGAACTCTTATAGATGCATTGGGTCTACTGCCCTCTTTTGGCCGGGAGCCATGCCAGAAAGGTTGTGGTGCTTGGATAGCTACTGTTCTCTGACTCCAGCAAAATATCTCTGAGGTTCTCACGTCCTCACTAGGGGATTATGGTAGAGATCTTTTTGTCTTTTTATTAGGAAGTAAATTCAGCCAACTGTTGGGCGTTCTGCAGAATCACTTTCCCTCCGGTTACAGCTTTATCCTCCCATCACCATTCTGGGTTAGAGATTACATTGGCCTGGTACCATGTAACGCGTAGCCATAGCCTCCAAACTGGGATGTTTCAAGCCTGGAGGGAAGCTCCTTTGATTGGAAGTTCCAACTCGAAATGCTTCTGCCTGGAGGGAGGCTTGTTAATGAGGACAAGAGGAGACAGAAGCTGCTCAGGGAGTTTCCTCAGAATGGTCCTAAAAGCCGAAGTTTCGGAAATGTCTGCGGTCTCCTTGGTGATTCTGTCATTGCTAGAGGCCAGGATACAGGCAAGAAGTTCCAGTTACTGTTTCCTTGTTATCTCTAAGTGAGAAGTCCTGCCTGGATGTTGTATTTTCAGGGATGTGACAGAAACTGAGAGGAGATGCTAGACTCGTCTTGGGTGGGTCAACTGGACTGACCATCTTTGCTGCCTCCCTATGCCTCATGCTGGTTTCTGCCATCAGCCCTTTTAAAATCCTGCAGACTAGAAGCTTTTTGAGCTTTATTTTTTAGGACTCACTACTGATGCTCAGGGACTCTGCCTTCTTATATAATAAAACTTCTTTTTAAAACTCTCTCTTTTGTGATGTGTGTATTTCATTGTTGAAATCCATAAGATAAAAACTCAGCCGGGTAGTGGTGGCGCACACCTTTAATTCCAGCGATCGGGACGCAGAGGCAGGCGGATCTCTGTGAGTCTGAGGCCAGCCTGGTCTACAAGAGCTAGTTCCAGGACAGGCTCCAAAGCTACAGAGAGAAACTCTGTCTTGAAAACAAACAAGCAGTATAAAATAAAATAAAAAAACCTCGGAGACAGTTCCTCACAGGGAGATTTGCATGGAGGTGAGATTCCTGGACCATGATGTCCAAGTTCAAACTGAGCAAGGGAAAGAAAGCCAGTGCCGCTCTCAACTACTGTGATTCCTCTCTTCCATTAAGACTTAGGGAAGAAACAACTCATTAATCTTAGGAAGACCGTGCAAACCGCAAGAGTGACAACGCCTCTCTCCCCAAGGTTGAATAAGTAATAAGGAATGAAGAGGTGACAGGTCACTCTGAACCGCAGAATTGCCTGTGAGTGTGTCCGCCCGGAGCTCTGGAGATTTAGCTTTAATCGCCGATACCCAGGTTAGGTGGGGTTTTCAGTGATGCGGCTGCTTTTACATCATCCCTGTTCCTGTTTGTCTTCCCCTGAACCCCCTTCAGCTAGCACTGATGAACTCGCTGGTTTGCCAACTTGAACTTCGTCCTGTTAAGAGCCGGTAGATTATTGTTCATGTATCATTAGGGAATGTCAGACAATAACCATGACGACAAGTTGAAGAGAACAAAATTTAAGAGCAGACTGTGGTCGAGTCTACATTACGTTACGTTACATAAAACAGTCGCTTTTCAGGCTTTGCCTTTGCCCTGATAGACTATGTTTAATTTTTTTAAATTTTATTTACTTATTTTGCGCATGCATGGAGGTCAAAGAATCATTTGCAAAGGTGGCTTTCTTCTTCACTGGGATGTGGGCGTTTGTGAGTCTTTAGAGTCCCTATGCTATAGATACACACAACCCATGCAGGTCTTATTTTCATTCAGGCCCTTTGTCCTCCTCTCCTACAAACATTCTTCCAAGGTCTTTGGAAACACATAGGTTTGGGCATTGGATTTTCAATGGTTTGAAACTGTTTATTCTTTCCCTCTGTCCTGTGGATTATCTTTGCTTTGGTTCTCTGTCCCTTTGTCAGATGTTTGTGAACCCAACTATGGCAATTCTCAAACCTTTTACTAAGCCATAACGTTCAGGCACAGTGACATTAACAAGGGGAGGAGCGAGCATTCTTCACCTATTGCTTACAGGTGTACATTAAGTTTACCATCACTGGAGCTTAGTTTGCTGGGGTCTGTTTGTCTGTCTGTCATCCACATCTTTCAGCAGGATGTTAAGTTCCTTCCCCAGTCCCCCTGACTAGTAGCAGACAGAAGACACAGTCTGCACAGGAAACACCAGGTAGCTTCTTCTCCCTCCTCCCTTTTTGGGGGTGATGCTGCCGTGGCACTTAAATGTTCCCCATGCTAAACCAAACTGCCTTTTCTCCCAACGGCTGTTTTTAAGCAACCCTGGTCCAAGTTCATCGATCAACACCATCTTGAGCAATCAGCAAGGAAGTATGAAGATGCAAAAGTTATTTTTTTAAGAAAAATCTCATAATGATGTTCTGTTATAGGATATTTGTGCACGGTGTGAAAATGCATTGCTGTGATTGGTCTAATAAAGAGCTGGGTGGCCAATAGCTAGGCAGGAGGTGTAGGTGGGACTACCAGGAAGGGAGAGGAAGTAGGAGGAGATAATCAAGGCAGAGGAGACACCAATGAGATGTGGAGGGAGTCAGACATGCAAGATGCAAGGAAGGTAAAAAGCTACATGGTAAAATGTAGATTAATAAAATCAAGTTAATTGAAGTCGTAAGAACTAGTTAAAAACAAGCCTAACCTAAAGGCTGAATTTTCATAATGAATAATAAGTGTCTGTTTTTTTTTTTTTCTTGTGAGATGGCAACCCAAAGGAAAATCTGTCTGCAATGTTCTACATGGAGCCTTCATATTTGGCATAGACATACAGGCTGATCTTGGTACAGAAAGATCAGTTGTGAATTAACAAGTCAGTTCCAGCATAATACACTGCATTTACCTTTGAACTTGGCATGGTTTTGCTTAGATTTTAATCTTCTCTGTGTTTAGGTCCATCAAAGCTAAAAATTCATCATATGAATTTTATGAGTATGTCCTGACTGAGGTATACATTGTACAAATTATTTAAAAAACATAAATGATAAAAAGAAAAAATTTAAAGCATTATTTTGATTTTCTCAAATATCTCATTTCTCTAAATACATCAAAGATTATTTTCTAAAAAGGATGAAATGCAGATAACTTGAATCACATTCTTGAGATTGAATTTATCTCCTTGACATTTAACAGATTCTTGGAACACTACTAGGAGAACCCTAGGAAGCATTCTTCAGAATCAATGGGGAGTCTTGAACACTAGAGAAATCAACTCAGAATTAAAACAAAATTAGGAAAGGAGGGAAGAAAGATATATTCATCAAAATCTTTAAAAAGTAGTAGATTTTTTTCTTGTAGTCTCTGAGGTATTGAAGATTTTAACCCACTTCGGATATTCCTTGACTTGATAATTAAACTTCTTTCCTAAACCTTTTCTCAATCGATAAATTGACAGTGTGCATCTTTAAGGGTCACAAACGGGGTGATTATTGCTAGCTCTGATCACCCTTGAACAAATGTGAAGGCTAGTTTTTAAAAAAGAAGATTTATACATATCTTATTTTTAGCAAATTCTGTCATGTTAGAATTATTTAATCTTTCTTGCATAGAATTTATGGGTTGAGGAGTGAATTTGTTAATAGAGAACATATTTCCTGACTTTATTATAGGGCAGTATATTTTCTTGTCTGCATAGTATAGGCAACCTTAGGCATTTTTATGTGCTTTCTTGAGAAAAAAAAATCTTCAGCAAGCATTAGTGAGTGACAGTGTTATATTTTTGTTCTCTGGATTATGCATATTCTTTTATCTGGTCCAATGTCTGTATAGTTCATGTCTACAAGGTGCCAAAACATAAATTTTGCAATCTCTTGGACAATTGAGTGCTTTATCTTCTGATGCACCAGAATTAAACTCTTGGTTTTATCTTATCCAGTCAAAAGCCCTCTTGCTATTCTGTGATGCAAGGATGAAGTAAGAATATTGATTTTGCCTGACAAGTCTCGATGTTGGTTTAGACACTAGTAAATGAGAATGCATTCTATTGTTATAAGTGTTGACACCCTCTCCATACAAAATAGTGTATTTCCTAGGATGTTATTATTTAAGTGAAGTTCAGGTTCTTGAGTTACTAAATAATCTGTTATAGACTACGTAAAGTTGATAAGCAGGAATAAAAGTTTGTACTTGTACAATGTTAATTTGCAGAATTTGAGTTATTATTTATTTATATTTTAGTTAAGATAGGATCATATTTTGAAAGAATAATGTCGAAATAAACTGTTTCGAATATCTATATCCTGATACCGATGAATTTTTACCACAAGAATCAATCAATACGCTGCACTGTTTTTAGAGGGAAGACAGAAAAGGTGTAATGTTAGGGAACGGGCAATATAGAGGATGTAAGCTGTGCTGGGTAAGGGGATTATGCAGAGTCTGTGTTCAGATGAAGTCATGCTGATCTCAGTTTAATATTTTGGAACACCACAGCTTTCGGGAGATTCATAAATAGATGTCCAGGCGGCACTCAGTATAAGGCATGACATGGACGTAAAGAATATGCATATGCACAAGTGGTAGCAATTCTCACACTGGACGACATCCATCCATAGCCCAAATAAATGCTTTAATCTATGGAGTTTGATGAGGCAACGAGTGACTCCCTACCCTCCCCCATCCCCCGCTGCCACAGAGCACAGCAGTATGCAGCATGAACCAATGGGGTATAATAAACAAAGAATGCAAATTACCACAAACCAAATAACTCCCACTAACTCCCACCGTTGCCCATGACTGCTAAAGGATTCCGTTCATTTTCCAGAAGGCTCTACAGATTAAATTCCAACGCAGAGAAGCACAGCTTGATCGATAAAGTTTGTGAATGACCTTACAGATGAGCGATGCCATTCACTAGTGAACGTGAACTTCAGGTGCTGGAGCATCTGAAAACTGCACAGCTGAGATGCGCTGCAACCCAGCATCAGGTGCTGGATCTCTTTCAAGTCAAATGGAATCAGTGGCGTATTCATATCCACTAAGAGTAGAGTCCAAGAGGATGGTAAATTACATATAGCGAGTGTCATGGTTATTAAATTTTGCAGGCCAATTAGCCCATTAGGCAACCATCTGACAGATACAATATGAGGCTAAATCAAGAAATGTTAACTTTCGTAGAAGTACGACCGGCATTGTGTTACACAGTAATTGCAGCTTTCCAGGATCATAGCCATCCTCCCTGGAGGGTGCATTCACAAGGGGAAATGACATATAGCCATGCTGTAGTGTTGGCTTGCCTTGGGTTCTCAGCCGTAGTAAGAGAATCCTGGTGGACTATGTCCTAACTAGGACAAGTTTGTATTCTACAGGAGGATGCTATCAAATGACCTTGCTAGACCCGTGAAGCATGTAAAACAAACATACGAACAAGGCAAGTAAGTAAGTAAACGAAACAGAGTAAGAAGAACAGCGACGTGTGTATGTGTATCAGTTCCTACTTTTGATAAAACGTTGACTTCTGATCAGTGAACCAAAGGAAGTAAGGGAAAGGCACAAGGAGCAGAGACCATAGTGAGCAAGGCTCTTCCCCGTGGTAAACAGGATAGACTTGGGATAGAGAGGCAGAGAAGAGATAGTTGATGCCCTCTGTCAGAGGTGATATCAAGGTGACATGAAGCGTGGGACAACAGGTGTGCTGAATTGTCTTGAAAATGGCTCAGTAGCATATATGAAAGGAACCGTTACATTTTATAATATGAAATTATTGTCTCTATGACATTTCCCATACCAACAGTGGTGTAACAATAAAGTTCCTAGCATCAAGAAAACTAAGCATTTGTGTTAAAAAGTTTTATTTATTTATTTAATTTAATTTAATTAATTTATTTATTTGGTTTTTCGAGACAGGGTTTCTCTGTGGCTTTGGAGCCTGCACTGGAACTAGCTCTTGTAGACCAGGCTGGTCTCGAACTCAAAAGTTTTATTTATTTAAGATCTGTTTTCCCAAAAGTTTGAAGCTCTTGGTGTAGCATTTCAAACTTATCCAGCGCCACGTACCACACATGCTGTTGCTAGAGTCCGATACAGAAGTATCCACACTCCTGCTGTGGTCTTAACTCCTACTGGAACGATCTCTGTACTACTTCTAGTAGTGGAATATTTTATAAAATATTCTGGTTATTAGATAATTGCTCATGAAAGCTATGAAATCATTTTGTATTTTATAAGGAACATCAAGTGAAGATACCACCTTTTCATCCTAAGGTCAGAATGATTGATGGGTTTTAGGGTACTTGGTATAATGCCAAGTACTTTATAATTGTTTGGTTTGCAAATAAAACTACAATTTTAAGGCCTAATTATGCTTACACACACTCATAAGTTCATTATAGCTTCATGATTTCTTTGTATTCAAGGAATTTATTATAACTTTCAATGCATCCATAATTTTTCTTCAAAAGTAGTTTTTATTTATATATAAATCAGGTTTACCCTGTCCTTACACATAATGAATTCAGCAGGAGAACGACAAAGAATGCTGAAATGGTTTTGATGCCTTTGTCTTTGAAGCATGATAGTAGGGGCAGACAAGGTTGCTTAGTGGATGGGGGCGTTTGTGACACAAACCTGAAGACCTGAGATTGATCCTTGGAACTAAGAGTGAAAAGAGAGAACTGGTCTCCAAAAGTTGTTTCCTGAGATTCACATGTATACCATGACACATGAATGCCTGTGTACTGCACATACACAAATACATATGCACACACACTCACACACACACACACACACACACACACACACGAATGTGTTCAAACAGTAACAAGTAAGTTAAAGAAAGAGGGAGACAGATTCTAGACTCAGGTTTGGAACTGAAATAGTATTCTGTGGACTCTTTCACCAGAGTTATATTTCATGACACAATCCAGCAGTCTAGGTAATGGAGAAAATCCATAACTAATTGACGCTATATCGGTTTTAATATCCACACTCATTTTGAGAACTTGACATAGTCCAACTCTCAAGGGCATGCCTGTAATTACGCTTTCGAGGTGTTCAAGTGCTTTATCACAGAGAGACACTTGAACTCCAATGTGAGAAGGTTAATTATTTAGAATATCCCTGAAAACATTCCCTGGCATGAGTGGATTACATGAAGACACCCTGAAGTGACTACAGAAGTCCCAGGAAAGATAAATGTGGAAATCAATGATTAGGTCTATGCGGAATCCCAGAGGACCGCCGGAGCATATTAACACGAGCCGCTAATCCTGTCTTCAGAAACTGCTTTAAGATGCTCTTGCTCCCTCTTACAATACATCCCTCTGGAGGACTGTGCTTAAATTGAGCCAAGACTTTGAAGTTCCCGACTTTCACTGTAGGATTAAATCCATAGAAATTCCTGTGCTGATGAATACTTGCCAGCCATGTGTCTCTCCATGGTCTCCAGTGCACGCGTCCATGACTACAGGGCCTTTAAATGAGTGTAGCAGGGACAGGCTGTTTGCAGAGCTAGCTAGAACGCCGAGTTGCACCCTTCTCCACAAGTCTTACAGAAGAAAAATTAACTTCATAACTATAGCTGGGAGGATTGGGTTCTAATAGTTATTTCCTCAATCACTAAGTGTTTAGGATGCATTTATTAATTAGTTGTATCAGGATTGAGGAAATGCATCATTATCATCATTATTTCCTTTTCTCCATTAACTGCAAGCCTCACTTCTTCATTAGAAATAAGACATTTCTTCTTTAAAAAATCTAAAAAACTACCTTCTGTTATTCTATGTAATGACTTTGAAGTCCAACATTCATTTGCCAAAGCTGGCTTTTATCCCTGCTGGTCTTTCAGTCTCATCAGTGATCCAAACAAAAGCCTTCCTGTCTGGCTGCCAGGACCACTTCTCCACGGTGTTGTGGTTCTCTCCAGGGTGGGCAGTCTGGCGACAACTGCCACTCATAACTGAACTTGGCTCAGCCTAGGCAGCAGATTGCACGACATGACTCTGTCAGATGACATCTCACATAAGATATTAAAAAAAAAAATTCTGACTGATTTTAAGGATGCTACACTTGACAAAACCCACAACTAACACCATTATCGAGGTCAAGAACTTGAGTTTACATGGGTCCTAGACCTTGGAGTAAAACCTACTTACTACTGAGCAGGTAAGGAAGGAGAGATTGACTGGGAGGAACTGAGGGAAGGGGTAGATGTGCTCAGAACCTTTTGTGTTGTTGTAAAGCAATTTCCTCCAACTGAAACGGCCAGTCTGAGGAAGGCTCATTTCAGGCTCTGTTGTATAAAGCGAGGAGAGGTGCGTGTTGTGTTCTCGGCACCCAGTTCCCAGCCCCCAGCCACTGGCCCGCTCAGCCGCTGGTTGCTTGCTTATGCCTGAAATAACCACATGAGAACGGTATTCATTTAAACTCTGCCTGGCCCATTATCTCTAGCCTTTTCTTGGTTAGCTCTCACATCTAAACTAACCCATTATAAAAGTCTGTATGTCACCACGAGGTGGTGACTTACCTGACGGTTCTAAGGTATGTCCATCTTGGGTGCAGGATCATGGCGGCTCTCCCACTTCCTTTCTCTCTCACCGCCTTCCATTCTGTCTACTCCGCCCACCTAAGGGCTGTGTCCTATCTTACAGGCCAGGCATCCTCTTTATTTAACCAATCAAAGCACAGAAATACAGAAGAACCCTCCTACTCCAAGGCTCAAGAAGGTTTTGCTCCCTCCAGGAGAGGTGAGGCTCCTGAAACTCAGGCAGGAAATAATTCACAGGTCTCAAGAAGGTCCCTGAGGAAAGGAGAGCCTGGGGCCCTTCCCTAAGATTGTGTGGGAATAAATACCCACTGAGGGAGGAGAGTCTCCTGCCAGTCATATTGATTGGCAGCCCTGGAAAACTCTAGGACTGCAGTGTTCCCTGAGCTGTCACTAGGCTTGGGACCGGGAACAATGAAGCTTTTAGTTTCTCTGTTCCTGGAAGTAACCTCAATGACTTCAGCGTTTGCTAAGCTGGTCTTTGTTGACTGGTTCCTTTGCTCTACTATTGGAGTCCTATCCTGGTGAGTAGACATGGTTGGTTCATGACTCCCCAAGAAAAGTCTCACACAACACACCAACAAGTCTACAAACCTGTCCCCAAACTATTTAGAAAGTGAATGAAATGGATTCAACAATGGAGTAGTTTTTAATCTATTTAAAATTAAAAATATTTAATTTATTTAGGGTGACAAGGTGGTCCTTCGCTATGTTTAGTGAAATGCATATGACTCGGCTGTCCCACATCCCTAGAGAAGATCTTTGTGTATACCCCCACGCTCTACTTTTTATTTTAAAAACACTCCTTCAATGTAGACTCAAATCCGGGTCCCATTTTTAACTGCCTCTAAATAATTTTATAATGTTGGAAATGTTTCTCAAACATTTTAAACCACCATTTTCTCAACGGAAAAATGTAGACTCCAATATTATCTATATTTCTTAAGAATAAAATGAGAAGTAGCTCAAATCACAGTGTTTTAAGTCCAGAAAAAGTCTAATAAACTAGATATTTACTACTAAATACTCATTTTTCTATCCGTATACACTGTCCCTGTGATTATCATTATCATTCTACACAGAGAACAATCATTACTTATATCAATTACTAAGTATTAAAATCACTCCCTCCATCCCACAAAACCCTTAGATTCTGAGCACAAGTACTGAATCAAAGACTATTTACTTGAATACAAAAGACTGAATTCACGAATATAAAGGCCCGTTTTACGCCGAAATATTCAAGTGGTTATCGTGATGATGAACAACAAAGTAGTTTCTGGAGAAGCAGCATTTGAGTCAGTATCTGTGCAAATGTTAGCAGATGACATTTGAGTCAGCAATGCTTATTAACTATCTGCTATGTGACTGGCATGATATTGCCTAAATGGGAAATTAAAAACAAATGAATAAGATAAATAAGACTCAAATGTCATCAAGTTTCCCTTAAGAACTTGGTATTTTGATTTCCCAAACAGTGTATTTCAAAATCATATTGAAGTTTTTGTAATTTTCTACAAAATCCTACATATGATTTCGGACACGTTTCGTGTATGAACCTGTATGTATTCTAGGCTGGCCTCAAACTCAACTATGTAGTTGAGGACAGCAATGAATTTGAATTTCTGATCATCCTGCCTGTACCTTTTGAGTCCTGGGATGATAAGCATGCAGCCCCATCTCTGGCACCCAGTTTCGGTGATGCTGGGATGGAACCTATGCTATGCTAACCCTGTACCAACTCACCAACATTCTCAGAAGGAAACATCATCGGAATAATTCCTACACTATTACTTCCGGTTCTACATCCCTAAAACCCTGAAGACTTTCTGAAAACAGTTTCACAGGAGAACTTCCATCACCACTTCATGAACCACTTCTGCTTTTCCACACTTCATGTCTCCTCTCTGCAGGTGTCTCAATTCATCCTCCTGCACCTCAGCCATTATGGGGTCAGCAAAATCGAGTAGTGGGCCTCACTAAGCTGTTTGGAAGATATAATTACCTTCTCTTTCTGTTTCGTGTGTCCATAATGTTTGGCCAGAAACAAAAACCTTAAAAAATTGTGTTAATGCTCATGACGCAAACTGTTTTATGACAGTGTATTCAGTATCTTGACATTTATTTGAGTATCATTATGAGACTTATATAAAATATGATCAAATTAAACTTTTAAAAATACAAGCATAAGGAATAAAAACAGACTTGTCAGCAAGGAAATATGCTCCAGAATTAAATATTAAATATCTCCGGCTTCAGGTAGGAGTCCCCAATGCTGGATGAGTCAATGTGACTCCATTTCAAACACCTGGATACAACTGCCATCAACGTTGAGGTGGCGGCACACGGAAGGAGGTGTTTTCACTAGGAGATTCATTATTGCCACTTAATTTAGGAGAGCCCACATCCCTGCAGGTGCTGTTACACAGGCAGATGGGGGATTTCAGGGACGATTTGAACGTTTTCTTCCCAGGAACAAGTGTCAGCGTGCAGGAAATCTGAAGTGCAGTCATTTGGTCCCGTGCCAGAATGCCTCCTTGATCTGAATGTGTATCCTGTAAGACCTGGCACGACAGGAAGACGTGCGGTTTTGTTTTGTTTTGAGACTGAAGCACAGTACTTATCCCATATTCTCTCCTTGTGTAAAGGACTGCACTCCTTGCCTATAATTTTCATGATCCATTTCACACTTTTAAATACCTAGCAGAAAATCAATGATTTACTTTGTGATGCCCCATGAAGCTTGGAAATAAAATCTGAGTTGTTAGGTTGAGATCTGTGAATCCCTCTACACTCCTCAAACATCTTCTCTGTTCAAAAGTTTAGGTTTCCTGTCTATATGCATTGCCTCTTAGTTTTACTGAAACACTTATACTGGTATGAAATATTGCCAGTCAGATGTTAAAGTTTGACTAATGACTTAATTAGTCAATTTTTCCCCCCTCAATTTTGTATCACTTTCTGCTTTCGTTAGTATGAGGTTGTGTGGCTGATGCTAGGGCTGGGATTCTTCATGCTCCATTTCTGCTTTACCTGCTGGCCCCTGTGAGTTATGCCAGGAGATCCCAAGATGGAAGAAAGGAGGGGCTAGACTTCCCGTTTGTTTCTCTGTCCTAGCTTGCATCTTTCAGCTTTCTGGAGCAAGGGTCTCTCCCTTAGCAGCGGCTGACTTAGTTCTGCGGGTTTAAATTCTAAAGCCAGTCTTTATTATTTTTACTACTATTATTATTACTATTACTACTGTTATTATCAGTATTCATTGGTATTAAGTTTATATTTTTCCCCTTTTATTGAAAACAGGTTTTTTTTTTTTTTCCCCCACATACTATATCCTGATTACTGTTTCCCTTCCTTCTGTTCTTCCCGGTTCATCCCCACCTCCTTTCTCACCCAAACCCAGTCCCTTTCTTTCTCATCAGACAAGAGCTGGCCTCTAAGTGATAGTATTAAAATAGAACAAAGTAGAATAGAATAAGATGAAAGAAAACCTACTGCATTAATGTTGAACAGGACAGACTGACAGAAAAGAGCCCAAGGCTTGAAGAATCAGACACTTGTCCAGGAGTCCCATAAAAGAACTAAATTGAAGGCTGGAGAGATGGCTCGGTGGTTAAGAGCATTGCCTGCTCTTCCAAAGGTCCTGAGTTCAATTCCCAGCAACCACATGGTGGCTCA
>JAQHUG010000383.1:1472279-1485404 GCA_028555095.1 Dicrostonyx torquatus | reverse complement strand
CTAGAGTCAAAAGTCCTAGCTGGCTCTGTTAAACATTCTAAGTTAAAGGCCTTTGATGACCTTCTGTAATTATTAGGGCAAATGGTCCCTGACATCTTCACATAAAACCTGAGTTGTGACTACCTTTGCATGGACATGCGATACGGCTGCAATGGGACTTTAGAACTCATTTCGGTTTGAAGGTTGTGGCTCAGCTTCGAGAAAAAAGTAATGAGAAGGCTTTTCCTCCCTCCTTTTCTTGTGTCCATTACACAGAAAAGATTAAAATATTTTTACACTTGTAAGAATGAATAATTAGCTTATAGATAAGCTATGTCACCTACTCATGGAAGTTCACGACTTTTGTTTGTTAAAACGTTTACGGTCATATTCCTATTTTTATAAAAGTTTGCATATTGTTACTGAGTTTAAAATCATGACTATATTTAAGGAGATAAGAAACTTTTAGGAGGAAGCTGCACTCCAAAGAAAAGATTAAACTGCTAACTTAATAGACTGGTTTGGAATGTTCAACACTTTCAGGTAAAAAGGGGATAAATAATTTGATCTACTTCTTTATAACCATGCTGTGATAGTCTTTACATCAGTTTGACCAGATTTGGAGCTCCCATACATAAATACCTCCGAGAGAGTTATGTATACACGTAGTTCTGCTGTACACAATAAATAATAAGCCTTCTGGAAAGGCGAGCCTGGGCTTTGTGATTGTCTGATCATTATGAAGAAGTCGTAGGCTTGTTTGAAGTGAGTCTGCCATGATGAATAGAAAACTTGGTTAGATCACCTGCCGTAGCAATGATTGGGCATCAGTTCCAAGCAGATCTGTAATGTGTGGTACCTGCTGTGGTTTTGGCGGAGATGAAACATTCTGGAGCTAGGCCTAGAATACAAAAGTTAGTTTAGCTCATTAGCGATATGCCTTTAATGGAGATTTTGGCACCCTACCCTCTCTTTCTTCTTTGTTTCCTGGCTGCTATAAGGAGAGCAATTTCCTTTACCATGTGTAGGTCCCAAAGCAAATGACCGATGACTACATGCTCAAAACTCTAAAACTGTGAGCCAAACCAAACCTTACCTCCTAATAGTCGATTACATCAATGTTTGTGATAGTCATAGAAAACTAATAATTGCTTTCCTGATGTATCATGAGGTAATGGTTGTGATCTTGTAACAAAGGATGTTTACAAGAAAATACACCAATTTTATATGACCCTGGGAACTTCCTAATGAGGATCCACAGGCTCAGTTCCTTGTGTTTTAAAGCTCAGGTTCAATCTAATAAATATAAAAATGACTGGAATGTGATATAGTTTAGGGCAAAAATAATCCTTCATGGTTGTTCTGAACAGCATTCCTTTCTCCTGGTAATGGGGCGGGACTCATCTGGCACAGGCTGAGTGATAAACTATCACAATTCCTTAATAGGCAGCCCCTATACAGAACAGTAATTTTCATGACCTGTTTCTGGTTCTGTGAAGCATTCTGTGGTAGAAGAAGGGATGGGAGATCAAGGAAGAGAGGACCATAGAGAGACCTCAGCCACCTAACACCCTTCACTTTGGCTCTGAGCTTCACAAAGCACTGTTGGGAGTACCATCTCTGAGTCTTAGCAGATTGAAATAGCTTACAGGAGTCCCTTAAAAAAAGTGCTGTGTTCTCATGGACTTAAAAATATGAGTGGATTTAAATATGTAGGTCGACTTGAAAGGGTCAAAGGGAACAAAGGCCTGGTGTTAACTAGATTGGCAGTTGTTTGCAAAGACCGTGAATAGGGGCAGGTGCTTTTTGGAAGGACTTTTGTTATTTCTTTCTATGGGGTCTTACCCTTTCTTCAGGAACGCAGGGTAAGGATTTGCCATTATTTTAATCATAATCACACACAACACAATTTATATTTAGCTCAGCACCAGAAATCCATCCAAGAGGAAGCTCTGTTCTTTGTTTGCAGAAGGTAATAATTGCCTTCCCTGAAAAACCATTCTTCTCTTCCTGAGCTTGGGACTGCTCTATCTTTTGCTTGATAATGCCAAAAATCTTAAGGCTTTTTGGTCATTTAAAATGGCTTTCTTTTATTATTTATATTTTTTCCATCTGTAAAAGGAGCTTTTTTTTTTTTAGAGCAAATTCCTCCTTTTAACATTCCAAATAGAGGATCAGTTGCTAATATAATACATTTGCATAATGCTTTGGAACTAGAAGACTCCCAGGGAGCCTTATAACCTTGGGTGTGCTAGAAAAACCTGCACCCACTAGAGAAACACAATAGCATTCTAAGCAGAGCATATTATAGTCATTCAGTCTACAGTTCACAGAATAATAATCATTTGTGTGATTTGAGAGAGAGAGAGAGAGAGAGAGAGAGAGAGAGAGAGAGAACAAAGTCTTTCAAATCATTTCCTTTCTTCCCGCACCAATTTTTCTTCTACAGGCAATTAGTACTTTTTCTTGACAAGGGACTGAGGGAAATTTCTAAGATTCTTCTGCCACGTTGGCTCTTAGTATGCTATTCTGCTTGTGTGTTAATTTATTATCATTTTTAAGTTAATGGTATATTTGCTATCAACTCTGAGGTAGGTTTTTGATCGATTAAGAAATACTGGGAATGAAGGGTTTTGTTAAAGGAAAAGCCAAATTGGTCAGGCAAATTTTATCTTAATTATACTTGTAATTTCTGGCATACTATTGTAGCTTTCTGTTTCATGGTATTACTGTCTTTAAAGAACACATCAAAAATACTAATAATGCATTAAAGAGAGTCAAGATTAAAAAAAATTCACTACTAAATAATAACCATTGAATTAATTTTAACTAATTACAATTCAAATTTCTTTGTGTACATTATAATAAAAGAAAGCTAGCCAGAAATAGTAGCTGACAAAAATGAAAATAAAACAATAAATGCTATGTAGCAATATGATGCATTATTTTAATTTGCTTGACTTTAACAGAAGAAAAACATGCAAACTACAGGGAGAGTTAAACTTGTCTTCATGGTATGGAGTCATAGTTTATAAAGGTCTCGTTTCAATAGTGAACGAAGAACTGAGAGACAGTTAGGTTGTGTTAATTCATCATCCAATCAAAATCGATGATCTGTTCTCAGATGGAACCCGTTTATTCACTTTCAGTCCCACGTCCAGATGCAGTTGGTAGTCATTTAGGCTGTTTCTTCCTGACTAAATGCATATTCTTCTGAAAAGCAATTTGGAGTTCTCTAAGAATGTTGGCTCATGTTTTACTTTCACAGACATATATGAGTACTGGTGCCGTGTTGTTTGCTGACATTGCATATGGCTTGAGAGAATCGAGACCGGTGCTGTCTGTAAGTCACTTGTGTTTTTACCTCAGCATCCCAAGGAGTAGTTCTTGTTCTGGAAATAGTCTCTGTGGCTTTTCCTCGGGATAGTGGGCTGCACATTTCCATTAGCACGCTCAAATCAAATGTCCTTTTACTTAAGAAACCGCCTTTCATGCACTGACATGTTTTCTTTCTTTCTTTTCTTTTCTTTTTTTTTTCCGAGACAGGGTTTCTCTGTAGCTTTGGAGCCTGTCCTGGAACTAGCTCTTGTAGACCAGGCTGGTCTCGAACTCACAGAGATCCGCCTGCCTCTGCCTCCTGAGTGCTGGGATTTAAGGCGTGTGCCACCACCGCCCAGCTTCATTGACATGTTTTCAACGCTCCACTTGAAGGCAGTTATTACTGAAATTACTCTTTATGGAGACATCAGATGACCTTGTCTCCCACTGCCTTCATCTCTTGGTCATTGCTGTCTGCATTTACTTAAGACCCTCTCAGCTTTACTCCGTGTCTTTCTCTTAACTGGCTGCTATACCACCTGTCAGATAAGATGCTGTCTGCCTCTCAGATCTTCAGAAGCTTTTGTTTTTGCTCAATGCGATGTTTAATGATGATCAAATGAACCAGGAACTAATTTGTAGACTAGAAGAAGCTCACAACCTTATATCGAAATACAGGCAGGGAGGGATGCCCTTGCTTCTGTTCAGGTAAGAGACAATTTACTGTGTGTATGTGACAAACTTTCTCTTTGACTGAACGTCAGATTCAATTGGATGTTTTCTTAATGATTTTTTAGCTCAGCAATATGTTTATGAGATTGTTCCTTGTCACTGGATACAAGCAGAATTTGTTTCACTGTTTTACATCTCAATTTATCCAGTGGGTTCTCGTTACAAGGGGCTTTATTCCTGTCGGCTGTTCAGCTCACAGCTTATTGCTAACTAATTAGGGTTATATTTCTTCTGTATCTGCTCTTTTTGACCTGGCACATGAAGTGCAGACCTCTGCTGTGTAACTTGCTTTCTTGAGAATATGCAGCAAGGGAAGGGAATGCGTGTGTTTGATTGATGTGGGAAGTCCTTCTGCATATGCATTGCATTTATTGGTTAGTGAATAAAGAATCTTTCTTGGGCCTGCACAGGGCAGAATAGAGGTAGGCGGGGGAAACTAAGCTGAATGCTGTGAGAAAGAAGGCAGAGTCAGGGAGAGGTGAAAGATGCAAACTGCCAGCTGGAAGCTTGCCAGTAGGCATCAGCCTCTTAGTAAAATATAAAATACTGGAAATAGTTTAATTCTAGATGTAAGAGCTAGCTAGCAATACACTTAAGTGATTGACCAAGGAGTGATTTAAATAATGCAGTTTCTGTGTGATTATTTCGGGAGTCTGGGTGGCCAAGAAACAAATAAGTGGCCCCCTACAACATTTGATGAATTTTAAAAACTTTCCAACAGGTACAGCCTTACCTTTGTTCTGTTTTAATTCAAATAGGGGCAAAGAAGGAGTCTGAAATTGTACTGAAGATTTGGGGGATTTTTTTGCAGGGGGAGGGGTGACTTGATCTCTCTCTCTCTCTCTCTCTCTCTCTCTCTCTCTTTCTTTGTCGTGCCAGTTTAGGAGAGTGGCCATGGCAATGGGGTTTACAGCAGACTGGGAATCATCATAGTGCCGTGATCATCAATACATAAGCGTTCATCATGAAGTGTTCCATTTTTTCTCATGTACTTAATATTTGCTGTCTTAAAATACATTGATTTATTTACTTATTGTGTGCGTGTGTGTGTGTGCGCGCACACTAGTGCCACAGTATGTGTATGAAGGTCAGAGGACAAATGTTAAGGATAGTTTCTCTTCTTTCATGATGTGGGTCCTGGAGATTAAGCTCAGGTTGTCAGTCAGGTTGACAGTCTTGGTGACCAAAGTCTTTCCTCTCCCTGATGTAGAAAGTCCTTCTGCATATGTATTGCTTTTATTGATTAATGAATAAAGAAGCTACATTCAGCCAATGGCTTAACAGAGTAAAGCCAGTGGGAAATCCAAGTATATATATATATATATATATATATATATATATATATAGAGAGAGAGAGAGAGAGAGAGAGAGAGTAGGTGGAGTCAGTGAGAAGCCACGTAGCCGCTGTAGGAGACAGATGCCAAACTCCAGGTGGAACCTTACCAGTAGACCACAACCATGTGGCGATACACAGATTAATAGAAATGGGTTAGTTTAGGATTTAAGAGCTAGCTAGAAATATACTTAAGCTATTGGCCAAACAGTATTGCAATTAATATAGTTCTGTCTGTTTATTTCGGGTCTGGGCAGCTGGGAAACAAACGAGCAGTATCCGCCATCATCTTCCCTCCCCAATATTGGTTAAATTCTGCCTTTTGTGAATGAGTGATGACTTACATTAAATTTTGAGGGGAGAAGATGCTGAATCCATTTAAATTTTGTTTCTTTGGGAGACTGTTTTCTCTTGTGGGTTTCATTTGGCACGTCCCTCATTATCTATACTACTTCTTATATGTTTAAACTTCATGTCTTTGCTATGTAAGTAATGAGAATCTTAATATGAAATTATCAGTGTTATTAGTCATGGCAAAAATAATTTTAATGATATAATCTTTCAATTACAGAAAAAACTTCTAACTTTCAAGTGATTATATTACCATATTTATTATTCTTGTTATGATTCATGTTCCATATAAATATTGTTAGTAAGGTATTCACAATAACAGTTGATCAGTGATTGCTGTGTATCTAGGAATATACCATATAGTTTTTACTTCTCACTTTATTTAGTTCTGATAGAAACTCTGGGACACAGCCCAGCATAAGGGTGAGGGAACTGAAACCTAGGGAAAGGGAAAACACAACTGTGTCAGGGTCACACACGACCGGCAACTGGACCTGGCTCCTTCCATGTATCTCTTGATCATGCTGCAGCATCTCTCTCAGTCATATCTTCCATGGACTGCCCCCTTTCTCATGCATTAGACTTTCGGAAACCCTGAGCAAACAGCAAATAAGTGTGATTCTTATACCTATCAAGTAGCAAGGCAAGGAAGTAGAGCTGAGAAATGTTGTCACTGCCCGGCATTCTCTTCACGGGATGTTGAGTGGTCAATGGCTCAGATCTCACTCATCTCCAAGTCCCTGCTTTCTTGGTTGGGAGGCCCCCTGCTCTGAATTTGATTCTGGCTTCCCACGGCCTCTTGACTGAGCTGAGGGCAAGAGCTCATTTTCTGTTCTGTTCCTGAAAGTCCTTTTCTTTACCCACCCTGTTCACTCCCTAAATAATAGGTCTTTAAGTCAACTCAGTGTGTATGCCACAAGCCGACATTTTCATATTTCCTTCCCTTTCTAACTCAAGAGCAGTAATGACCTTCACTTTGTCTTTCTTGTGCTACACCAACTTTCGTGAGAATGGTAAAAAAACAAATGCATTAGCATTGACTTTCTACTATAATAGCCTCGTATTTTCATGTACAATTTGATAGTGCAACTTTTAATCAAAAGGGATAAAACAACTTTTATTACTTTAAGCACAAAGAAAGTTTAGTAAAGAGGGCCATGCTAGTCTTAGAATTTCACAGAGGACTTGGTTCTCATGACACTGTGAAAGGCTGACAGAACTAGAATCTCAGTTTGTCAGATTCTGGGAGCCACAGTTGCGTGGACACAGGAGGAAGGAGCTTCTACATTTGCAAGCACTGGTTTCCTTCTCCTACTTCCTTCTATCCATGTCCCCAAATCCGGAGAAGGTGCTGCCCAGAATGAGGACAAATCTTTCACCCGAGTCATTGTCCCTCAGGTCTGTCATCCGTGAAAATGCTGCGGCATCAACAGTTAGAAATATGGTCATTTACCTTTTCATTAATTGGTTAGATTTATGCAATTATCTATATATACCATGCAGAGTATATATAAATTCACCAGTGTTAACTAACATACCATAACAGAGAGTTTCTTCAATCATACAAATAGGCTTGGTTTCCATATGATCTGAAAGTCGCTGTGCTTGCTGCATTCATATCTCGAAGCCCTAACCTCCACCATAAAAGATTCAGAGGATGAGACCTTTGTGAAATAATTACCTTTAGATAAGATCCTGAAGACTAGGGCCTTTATGATGGCTTAGTGTCCTTATGGGGCAAAGCTAGCAGATAGCTCCCATATCTTCTCTTTCACTCTCTTTGTTTCCTTCCCTAATAACCTTTACCTTAACCTTGGCTCCTTGAGAACCATGAGGAGCGAGTGCCTTTTGCTTATGGCATACAATAGGCTCTATTCTATGGGGCAGGCTGAGATAAGCCAGATTTTGGTATGGATGTCATAGTGCTGCCTCATACCTAAAAATGGAAACGCAGTTTTGAGACTGGGCACAAGATGGATGCTTGATTTAAGCTTCAGATGCATGCTGAGGATTATTAATGATTGCTGCGGAAAGACCATTAAAGGTGGTTTGCGCAAGAGCCAGGATGAAAAGAAGAGCAAGCTAGAGGAATGTTCTGAGGAAAGCCAATACGCAGATGGTTTATAGAAATATTATGGCAGGTGCTCTACTCATGAGATTTCCCCCTGAAATGAGAATTATGTTCTTAGCGTTTGGAGGAGATTCTGGCTATAAAATGGCAAAGAACTTGGATGAATTAATCGTATATTCTAGCGATATTCTAACCTAGAAAATCTGCACGCGATGAAGAGGTATGTTTAGCTTAAACAAAGCAGGGAAAGAACATTTTGGAACAACCTAATCACTTATCAATGATATTAATAGGAATAAGTAATATATATCTCTAAGAAAGCATGCTTGAGCAAAAAAAAAAAGAATCAGAATTAGAAAGTTCTCAGCCTGCTTGCATTAAAGCATTTGAGAAGACTTCAGAAGGGAATAGTAGAGTGTGGTTGGCCATCTTGATATGACATCATGTTGTGTGGGATGAAACTGCTAGATTAAAGAACGCTGAGATGGGGTCAGATGAAGGAAGGCTGTTAGATTATTTAGAGTCTATAAGACAGGGCTGGGAAACTGGCTGAGAACATCCACTTATTTCAGGAAAGGAATGAAGAATCCCGCAGGTGTTTCAGGGATCAGGCCTCATGTCTCAATTTCAATAAAACCAAAGATATTAGAGTGTAGTATCCGATAGGGCTACCTATAATTGTGAGCGAGAAGGCAAGTTCTCTTCACGGAAGAGCCTTATGGGTTGGTTTGTACCTGGTAAAGCAGGCAGAATAGAACCTTGCTTGACAGAACTGCCACAGCGGGACCACCCATCCCAGGGACCCAGAAGGAAGCATCACAGTCCGAAATGATGCAGGAGGCAGGGCATCATCCCAAGGAGAGTTACTCATGAGTCACAGACATGACGGTGATGAACAGACTAGGTTTATTTTTCTTGGAACCTCCCATTTTTAAGCTTGAGATTTCTCCCTTTGGAATGGGAAGGGCTGCCGCATGCTGGTCCAACCGTTACATTTTAGAAGTCTGGCATTTGCTAAGTTTCCCAGCTCACAGCTTGAGAGAGCTTTGGACCCAGTGTGAATCACACTTTAACTCTTATGTCTGACTCAGATGGCATTTAGAAGAGAGTTTCAGTCTTAAAAGTGGTATCGAGGTTAAGAAAGAATTGGAAGATGCTAGATGCAGCCGTGGTCGGAGTGTGAAATGTGCCCCAGAAACCGTGGCCAAGCTGGTGACCATCAGTTGGCAGGCCTGCATTTGGAGGTTGTCGTACCTCTAGAATGTGGGACCAGGCTGGAGAAAGTTGGTCACTAAAGACTGAGGCTTAAGGCTTTATAGATGCTCCACTTCTCGTCTTCTCTGTTTCCTGATCTCAGATGTAAACAAGCAGCCTTCTGCTCTCACTGCCATGGTGGGATTCCCTCTCATGCCATGAGCTCCAAGAAGCCCTTTCTTCTTAAAACGTCTTCTAGCCAGTTATTTAGTCCCAACAGTGAGAAAGTAAATACGGAATGGTTGTAATCTGTCACAGAAGCACTCGCTGTTTAGAGGGTCAGGGGGCAGAACATTATGGGCTAAATGTTTGTGCTGACACGTTAGCTTCCAAAGTATCAGAATTCGGAGGGATTTTTGGAGAGATGGGGCTTTTAGAAGGTGATTTTGTTCAGATGGGCTCATGAAGTTGGGGTCCCCGTGTGGATACTATGTCCTGAAGAGACAGGGAAGAGATCTGGGTCCTCCGGTGTCTTTGCTATGACTGGCTATGGCAAGAAGACAGCAGTCTGCATGCAGCCCAGGATGGAAGGCTTTTTTGCCCAACAACTTGGTCATTGCTACCCAGCTTGTAAGGATTGAATATCTCAGTCCACTGCTTCCTCCTCAGCGTGGTGTCAGCCTGAGCTACACTGCTTGGTGCAGATTGATCCTCGGCGGTTTGTCATTCATTGTAATCTCTTTTCCAAACTCTTACTCTCTTAAACAATATTATATTGGAGAAGGATGGAGATTTGGCTCTTATGTCATCATTTGATTTTTTTAATTGATCAACACTGATTTAAATGGAGTTGATAGCGTAGTCCGATCACACATTATAGTGATCCATCAAAATTTCAAGAACTTTCCATTTATCACTATTTTTTCTGTATATTTCCATATTAAGCATTATATTTATGTGTGTATATATATATAAAATATGGTTTAGATATGTATATATCTAAAGATGGGGACTCACATATTCTCTGCTTACATGTACCACTATCAAGAAGCTTATCTGTATCTACCTAGCTACAAACTCAGCATTGTCTTTTGAGTAAATTTTCTCTGGTTCATTTATACTGGGCTCTTCTCTGTCTTTTAAACTGCCTTATTTTGCCTGACAGTATAACATGTGCAGTAGAAAATATTTTCTATATTCATGGGGAGTAGGAGGCAAAAAAAGAAGAAGCAGTCCAAGAGCTGATGATTTTTATTTTTTATTTTTATATATATAAATTGTGGTATGGCTTCTTGGTGCTAAATTTGAGTTAAGATCCAAGTGTCTGATGTTAAAAAGATTCTTCTCATTCTTTTTTCAGGCTTATTTGCTTATATCTTCATTTATTTTTTACCCTCAGTTGTAAGATTCTCAATGAGCAAACTTTGTAGCGAGCAGTATTGCTTTTTATTGTCCAAAGGTAGGACAGTTCTCATTTTCAAAGTATTGTCACAGGCCTTCCTGACTGCACACAAAGCCCAGCATATTTCAGATGTAAGGAGAAGAGGAAGTCCAGATGGGCCAGACCCATGTCCAGGGTTAGGGGAGAAAATATTATTCAATATAAATGTAAGGATAAGAAATGTAGGTTCCTCCTGCGGGGGATGTAGAGATGAGTAACAATATGAAAGTGTTCATGCTTCCTAATTTTAATTGCAGTGTACTTTAGGATAAGACAAACATTTGTGGGCCGTTGTTTATCAGGTAGATTAACTTCTCTTGGCTAAAGAAACCTGGAAGGGACCTGACTGTGTTTCCAGAGTGCATGTCTTGGTGGTGTCAGGGCTGACTGATAGGAGAGCAGCTTAAGTACAGTAGTTATTTCTCTCATCACTGTTAACAAATAGCAGAGAGAACAACCTAAGGCACAGAAGATATATTTCAGCTCACGGTTTCAGTTCATGACTGTATGGTTTCTTAAACTTGGGCAGAATTTCATGGCAGTGTGAAGTTTCACATCATGGCTGGCAGGAAACAGTGAGACAGACAGCAATCCAGGAGCAACTGCAATCTTTAAAACCATGTCTTCAATAACTGAGTTTTGCCAATGAGGTCTGATCATCTAAAGTTTCCACTCGGTCCCTCCAGCTTTGCACAGAGCAACCTGTGGGGATCTGATATTCAAGGCAGGAAATGCAGGCAGTGTAAAGTTGGCGTGTATACATCTGCAGTTATAGTTACAGCTGTGCTCCAAAACATGTGTGAGTGACACAGAGGTGTTTGACTTCTCAATATAATTATGTCACATTTCACCATGTCTTTCTCCATAAATAGAAACCTCCAAAATCAAATAAACAAATATGTAAATAAGCCCTTCAATGATCTACTCCATTTATTTTTAATAGAATCAGCTTTTCTATTTTCATTATAGGATAATGAAGCCTTACTGAAAAGACTTGAGGAAGGCAGAGCCAGAAAACTAATTTCCTATTCCGAACTTCTGCTTAATTAATCCCTAAAACCTATCAATGATTCTATTGACAGCTGGCTTCTCTTGTGGATGCTAGGCAATTTGCCCTTTTGGGGTCTTTTTCTCAGCATTAAAGACAATGGTTAAATGGGTCTCCAAAGGCTTCTCTGTTGGGGTCCAAGCATTTTGTTTTGCAAGAATAAACAGAGAGTTAGTGAAATAAACAAAAAAGGCAATTGAGAAAAGCATTTCTAATATGTTAGTAAACTTGAGAGCACCATTACCGTCCTTTCATAAGGAAAGTAAATCCATCCTGTGGGGGAAAAGCCAAGAGTTGACTTTCTCAGGAAATCCGTGGGATGCTGAACTACATTTAGTCAACAGGGGAGGATTTGATATTTATCATCCATTTAGGGTTTTGGAACTGTGCATGTCTAAAAAGAAACATTTAAAATTTTTATTTTCATGGTTCTTTGTGGTGGTGGTTGTGGTGATGGTGATGATGATGGTGATGATGTGATGGTGGTGGTGATGGTAGTGAGGGTGGTGGTGATGATGGTGGTGGTGGTGATGGTAGTGATGGTGGTGATGATGATGGTGGTGGTAGTGATGATGTGGTGATGGTGGTGGTGATGATGGTGATGATGGTGGTGGTACTAATGGTGATGGTGGTGATGATGACGGTGGTGATGGTGATGATGGTAGTGACAGTAATGATAGTGGTGATGGTAGTGGTGGTGGTGATGATGATGGTGGTGGTGGTGATGGTGGTAGTGGTGGTGGTGGTGATGATGGTGGTGGTAGTGATGATGGTGATGATGATGATGGTGACGGTGGTGGTAGTGATGATGATGATGGTGGTGGTGATGATGGTGGTGGTAATGGTGATGGTGGTAGTGGTGGTGGTAGTGATGGTGATGATGGTGGTGGTAGTAGTGATGGTGATGTTATTGTTGGTGATGATGATGATGGTGGTGGTGGTGATGATGGTGATGTTGATGGTAATGATATGATGATGGCTAGTTCTTTAGGTAGCTCATACCTTCACAGGCACTGGCAGAGGTAAATGAGTATTAGAAGTAATGGTCATGTGTATTTAGAAATTAATCACAGTTTAAAAAATATTTGAAAGACAGCCCTACAGAATTCAAACAAAACTGTGTGCCCCAGAGATTAGAATCTATTTATATTGAAAGGTACCTACTGCTTTAAAGGATATTAGGATTCTAAACTAATATTTGGGAGACCCTCTAGGAATATTGTAGCAATTTGATGAACTAAAATTACTATTTATAAGGCAGAGAAGGAAACTATATAAAGGGGATTTATGAAGAATAAAAGCAGTTAGAATTAGAAAATGCCAGACCCTGGCTTCCTGCATAGCTTTTGTCCAAACTGTGGCAGTCACAGGGGACAGGTGACCATGAGAAACAAGATCAACAACTACAAAGTCACAATACAGAGTAAATTCAAGATCACTGAGAACTCAGTTAGTTCAGAAACTATGTATCTTTCATACCAGGGATTCAGGTTCACTCCAGTGCTTAGCAGAATAAAGACTTGAAAAGTGTTCAGACTCCAGTGATGATGATGGTGTCAGTTATCATAACACTTCTTCCTGTGGTATCATTTGAGTTAAATGAGTGCCAAGGCATTGTTGTAAATTGTAAAGAACCACACTAATGCTACTGTTTGTGT
>JAQHUG010000383.1:1342691-1360672 GCA_028555095.1 Dicrostonyx torquatus | reverse complement strand
AACTGGACATGCAGGACCCACAGAAAAATGACTGCTGAACTTGGCTAAAGGTGAGATGGTCCTTCGGGTTCTGGTTTCATGAAAGAATCTGCCAGACATTCTGCAGGATACAGAAGAAAGTGACTGATAAATTGCATATATAAATGGAATTGTTTTAGAAATTTCCTGTTTCATGGAAAAGTCTGCTGGATACTATGGACCTGTAGGCTGAAAATGGATGCTTCAATGACACAGGAGAATTTTGGTTGACTGTCCTAGCAGTCAGATGTCTCTGTCAAATCTAGAGTTCTTGAAGTTGCTCACAATGCACTTCCTTTTAACTTAGATAATATTATATCTTTCTGGAGTCTTTTATGAACTTGAAGAATATATAATTATGACTAAAGTTTTCCTTAGTTATGATAAAATATAAAGTAGATATAAATATTGTAACTGTAATTCTTGCTTGATATCTGTTTTGTTATATGTAATTTTACCATTTTAAAGTTAAAACCTTCCTTTTATTTAAATAGAAAAGGGGAAATGGTGTGGAAGATCCTTCTGTCTATGTGTTGCTTTTATTGATTAGTGAATAAAAACCTGGCTTGGCCTGATAGGTTAGAACAGAGCTAGATGGGTGAAATTAAACTGAATGCAGGGAGAAAGAAGGCAGAATCAGAAGCCACATAGCCCTGCCTGAGACAGACACTGAGACTTTACCTGGTAAACCACAGCCCCATGGCAATACACAGATTAATGGAGATGGGTTAATTTAAGGTATGAGTTAGCCAGAAATATGCTTAAGCTATTGGCCAAACAGTATTGCAAATTATTGTGATTGTTTTGGGGCTGAGCAGCTGGGAACAAAGAAGCAGGCTCCTACACCACACACTGTTTAAGCTGGGAGCCACATGTCAACAAGCATGCATGTGTCAGGAACAAGAAATTTTAAGAAAGAACAGGGAGCCCAAAGCACCAGAAAGCGTTCTCTTTCCTTCTCCATAGTGTTTGAAAGAAGCGACAGATAAAGGAAAAACAAAACAAACAAAAACAAACAAATCCAAAAAACAAGATTCCATCTTGTACCAGTCAGAATGGCTAGGAACAAAACCACCAATGATAGTTTATGCTGGAGAGGATGTGGAGTAATGGTGACACTCCTGCATTGCTGGTGGGAATGCAAACTGGAAATCAGTATGGTGGGTTCTCAGAAAACTGGGACTCAACCTAACTCAGAACCCAGCAGTACCACTTTGGACATATACCCAAAGGATGCTTAATGTTACTACAAGGACATTTATTCAACTATGTTCATTGCAGCATTATATGTAATAGCCAGAACCTGAAAATATCCTAGATGGTCCTCATCAAAAAATGGATAAATAAAATGTGGTACATTACACAATGGAGTACTACTCAATGATAAAATGATAATAATAATTATTATTAATAATAATAATGATATCTTGAAATTTGCATGCAAATGGATGGAATTAGAAAAAAATAACCATCCTGAGGGAGGTAACCCAGACCCAGAAAACTCAGAAAATTGGATGTTCAGCTGAATATTGAATAAAAAATGAAATAAAAAGAAAAAAAAGGATATGGCTGCTTCTATGTATGGTGAAGGAGAAAATATATTATACATAAAAGGGGAGCCATGGGTAGAGGCAGGGATGTGTTGAAAAGTCCAGAGTGGACATGAGCAGGCTGAACTGGGCCATGTGGGGACAGGGGAGAAAGATGGGAAAGAGGAAACAGGAGCAACAGCCAGAAGAACAAAAGTACAAAAGAGAAGAGAAAAACCACAATGTCTGAATAATATAGGGAACAGCCTCTTGGGTAAGGGCAGCAGTTGAGGATGGGTTTGTGAGCCATATCAAGTAACAGGTAGGGATTGAGGGACACTGGGCAACCCTGGAGGGGTCCACTTTGATATGTTAAATAGGTACCTCAGAGGTTTGTCAGGGTTTGAAACTTAACAAATGGCTTACCTGTTCAGCTATCAAAGAGTGTTGGGGAACAGGGAATCTTAGGGAGAAGCATACATCTCATTAAAGCAAAATTATTCTGCCTATTTCCTTAGCATGGCTTAAGGCTTAAGGCGAGTCTACCTTCCTAAGGCTTGTTCCTTGCCTGGGTGATTGAAACAGCCAACTAAAATATAATTTCTCCACCCATTCCAGAAAGTCTCTAGGTCAGACGTTTTCCTTAAAGGGCTTTAATTGTTGCTTTCACATCACTGTATAAACATCATGAAATCGCTACCACATTGGAACACGGAATTTGGAGTAAACGAAGTCTGTATATCTGGACCATAGTAGCTCATACTTGGCTCCACAATACAATCTTTTAGCCTTTGAGGTGAGCGTTATGGTTTTGCATGGACAAAGGGCATGTTAACCATAAGTAGTCAGGTATGTTTTGAGACAACCAGGCCAAACTGAAATCATAAACAGGATAGGAGACTGTTTTCTGGAGCTGAGGAATTAAATTTAATTTGAACGGAATGGTATGGAGGGTTTAGGAGGCAAGTGTGTTTGCACTGTTTCAATACAAAAATGCATTTTAAAATAGTTTTTACAGAGTTACAAAAGGATGGACTATATATAGATAATGAAGGAATTGTGGGTCATATGAGTGGGAATTTAAAACTTATCAGGAACAGGGAGCATAAACATCCAGAGCACAAGGCGAACTGCTGTTGCCATGGAGGCAGCAGGATGATGCAGAGAGTTAGGACTGGGAGAGCTCTGCTGAAACACCTGAAAAACTAGCACATGAAAGAAACCAATTGCAAAAGAAAGGCTAGAAATCCCCCAGCTGAAGTCAACTAAACCCAACTTTCTTTTTCTTCTCACTTTTTAAAACTTTGTTTTTTAAAAAGAAAACAAGCTATCTTTTTTTCATTTTACATATCAATCCCAGTTCCCACTCCCTCCCATCCTCCCATTCCTTCCATTTCTGCCTCCATCCACTCCTCAGAGACTGCAGGGTTCATTGCTTCCAGGAAGGACCAAGGCCCTCCCCACTATATCCTGGCTGAGCAAAGTATCCAACCAAAGAGAATGGGTTCCAAATGTCAGTACAAGCAGCAAAGACAAATCTAAGTGCCACTGCCAGCGGCCCCTCAGTCTGTTCCAGCCATAAAACTGTCACCCACATTCAGAAGGTTTATCTTGGTCCTATTCTGGTTCCTTCCCTGTCCGCCACAAGATGGTGAGCTCCCATTAGCTCGGGTAACCTGTTTCAGTGGGTGTCGCCATCATGGTCTTAATCTCTTTGCTTATATTCTCACTCCTAATTTTCAACTCTCCAAAAATATATACAAAAAAAACCTCAAGAAATTAGACATCTAAATTCCAAATAATTCAATTAAAAAATGGGGTACCAATCTAAACAGAAAATTCTCAATTGAAGACTCTCAAATGGCCGTAAGACACTTAATGAAATGTTCAACATTTTTAAACACCAGGGAAATGCAAATCAAAATGACTCTGAGATACCCTCTTACACCAGTAAGAATAGCTAAGATCAAAACCACCGATGGTAGCTTATGCTGGAGAGGATGTGGAGTAAGGGGAACACTCCTCCATTGCTGGTAGGAATTCAAACTGGTACAACCACTCTGGAAATCAGCATGGTGGTTTCTCAGGAAAATTGGGAATCGATCTACCTCAGGACCCAGCAATACCATTCAGGCATATACCCAAAGAATTCTCACTCATACTACAAGAACATTTATTCAACTATATTTTTAGCAGCATTATTTGCAATATGCAGAATCTGGAAACAACCTACATGCCCCTCATCTGAAGACTGGATAAAGACAATGTGGTACATTTACACAGTGAAGTACTACTCAATGGTAAAAAACAATGACATCTTGAAATTTGCATGCAAATGGATGGAACTAGAAAAAGACTATCCTTAGTGAGGTAACCCAGACCCGAAAGATAAACTTGTTTTGTACTCACTCATAAGTGAAAATTAGCTGTAAAGGATAAAGAACCTATAGTCTACAACCCTAGAGAAGTTAAGTAACAAGGTAAACACTAAAATAAACATATAGATCCCACTGGGAAGAGGGAATATACAAGATCTCCTGATAAAATTGAGAGCACGGGGTTTGGGGTAAAGGGAGGGCAAAAGGAGAGATGGAGAAGAGAAAGGGACAGAGGGAAGGGGAGGGGAACTTGAGGGAACAGGATAGTTGAGATGGGGGGAGGGACAGAGACAGAGAGCAAGGAAAGAGATATTTTGATTTAGGGAGCCATTATGGGGCTAGTGAGAAACTTGGCACTTAAAAATTCCCAGGAATCCATAAGGAGGATTCCAGCCAAGATCCTAAGCAGTAGGGGAGAGGGTACCTGAACTGGCCTTGCCTTGTAGTCAGATGGATGACTCTATTAAATGTCACCATAGAACCTTCATCCAGCAACTGCTGGAGACAGGGTCAGAGACCAGCAGTGGAGTACTGGGCTGAGCTCCCAGTGTTCAGCTAAATCCAACTTTCGTTCCAGGTGTGGAGACATAGTAGGAGACTCGTGGTTCCTTACGATTCCACAATACCACATGCTCAATGAATATTTAAGGTGTTAGTGGGACATTCCATGTATGAAGTTATATGGGGAATAACTACATGTAAGAGAGCACATGCAATAAACCCATGTTATGCAAATGATTCCTACAACATGCACGCAGAATGTGCAATGTAACAAAATCTCCACACTTTCCTACAGTACTGCTGCTTGAACCAGTGAAAGTTTTCTTTGTTCAGGCAAGCTTCCTCCCCCTTGAATGTGTGCCATTAACAAACCGACCCTGCTTCTGCCATTGTCCAATTTCTTGTTATAGGATGGGAGAACTCATCATCTTCCTGGGGTTATCCACTGAATGCATTATCGACTAATAATGTAATTTAACTTTAAATTGTCTGAGTAGCATACCAACCAATGCAGTAGCTTTAGAAGGTATAATGGGTTGCTTAATTCTTCGAATAGAATAACTCACCAGAGTAAGAGCTACTTTAATACAAACTCTAACAGAAATATTTTGCATACAGTTCTTCCTAAAGTGGCTCAAATGATACTGCCAACAAGGTTCTTACAGCTAAAACATTGACCAATATATACCTCATTGCTATAGGCTTTGAAACTTGAGTTCTCAAAGAGAAATCAAGTGCTAGGAGAAACTGAGATGAGCTACCTCCAGCTCATAACCAGAAAGATGGCTGGTGATGTGTGGGATGAGTAGGACACAGTTCTTATATGTGTTTATTTGAAATTATTGATTCATGACTTGTGTCAAACTGTGCCTTAACTTTAGATGATTGGGCAACGTTAAAGTGCAAAGCTATAGAGTTGCTGCAACAACACAGAGAGTCACAATTCTCTGTGTCCTTAAGAGCCTTAACCACATTAGATGTAGATTCAGTGAAACACACATACTTACTACAGAGTTACTCAGTTAGTCATAATCCCTCCAAACAAAAGAAAAACAAAACAAAATAATCAAAGAATAAATGAACAAACCACCCAAACTTTTATCATCTGTTGTTGGGCCTCATGACGCCAGGGGTGAGGCCCAGTATAATTTTCTGAGCTTAACTTGAGTTGGCGGAGGCCTAGTGTAACTTCCTGAGTCCTACTAGAGTTTGGAGACCCAGCTCTGATTTTGTCCAGCCATGGCTAGCATGGCAGGATATTATTGTCCCTTGTTCCTTACTCCGCTTCAAACCATCCCAAACTTCTCCACCCCTACCACAACCCTATATAAGCCCCTGCTTGATACCATTAAATGAGATCCTTCTTTGACAGACTCCTGACTCAGTGGGTGTGTTTCTCCCCATTGGCCAAGGCAGGGGTGGGGGTGGCTGAGTCATTTGACACTTGGGGAGTCTGGCGGTTCTGGCTTTGCCCCCGCTCTTTCTGCCAGAGAACCTGGCAATCTGTAAAAACCAGATGTGGGAAATCTAACCTTAGATTTTCTGATATATTCATCAACATATAGATTTGGTGGCATGCTTTAACACATACCATATTTCTATACCAAGTGAATGAAATCATGTAGCACGAGGGTCCTGCTTGTTGGGGTTACTGTCCCACCCAGTACCCCACAGCCGGCAAGCCCCAAAGAAAATCACACAGAGAATCTACATTAGGTTATAAATGGATTGGCCCATTAGTTCAGGCTTCTTACTAGCTCTTATAACTTATATTAACCCATATTTTTTATCTATGTCAGCCACATGGCCAGTACCTTCTCTCAGCTGGGACAGGGACACATCCTGCTTCCTTGGTGGTCTGCGCAGGAATGCCAGGGAAGCTTCCTGCTTCCCAAATTCTCCTGTTCACCTCTACTTCCTGTCTGGTTTTCCCGCCTATACTCCCTGCCTGGCCAATCAGCATTTATTTAAAACATGATTGACAGAATACAGACAATTCTCCCACACCAAAATCAGAAAACCAGGAGCTCTTGTGTAAGTCTCTGATGTTACTTGTCTTGGAACCCTCTACCTGTCATTGAGAGCCCTTTTAAATTCTACTGTGCTAGAGTGAATTTTGTCTCAGAATTATAGATACCATATATTTTCTAACAAAATTTAATTCCAACATATATCTATGTGATGGATATTAGTGTCTGCCCTGTTTTATTGAAAAAGAAACTGAAGGTTTAATTAATTAATTAATGTAACATTCTCTAAGCTCCCTTGCTAGGAAATTGGAAAAGATAAGATGCAAGTTTTGATCTGACTTCATTATGTTCCTTACTAGCAATTATGTTTATTAATTTTCTTGCTTCTTTTTTCAAGTAAAGCATTAGTTATTAATTCTTTTCTCTAGCACTCTTAGTAAACACAGCTGATCTTCGCTTTATATTTTATCTTTGTTGTCATCAGAACGTGTTTGTGTCTAGCCCCATTTTTCCTAAGCTTTGGCATTTTTATTTTGTTGGTTGCAATTTGTAAATGTTCATCAGTGCTGGAGAAGATCATATCAGCAACATTGATATCAAATCTACTTCATAGTTATTATAATAATCTAAGCAGTTACTTAAATATGTCTTATCTTACTCTATGCTGTTTCATACCTGGGTAAGATGGTGAAGAATTTCTTAAGATTCCCAGAAAAACAATTAGGCTATGTTATATGAATACAGTTTCAAAGCAATTAGCCAAAACTCAAAAATGTCAATCATGCCTTTCTTCTTTCCCTGAAACCAAGTCCCCAAAGTGGTTTGAATAACTTTTTCAATTAATCTGTTTGTTGATTTTTCTTTGTATAGACAGTTCAATAGTCAAACATTATTTTCCTTTTCATATCTCTTATTAATTAAAAAAGATACTTTCTTTTTTGAATCCAATACCTAGGTTGTCAAGACTGCATTCTTTTATTTTCCTAGACATAATTACAATGACAAACAAAGCAATCACATGCAAATTACATTCAGTCCCTTTGAGTCATAACAAACACATCAGTATTTTACATCTAGGACAAGTTCAGACCCCAGAGACAGTTACAAAGGTTTTTTTTCTCATGCATTTAGGCAAATGCCCTAAACATTTAAATTGCTTTATAGGTAGACTTTTTGGGAAAGTCATAGAATTGTTTTTCTTTTAGCTATTATTAAGATAATTAACATGAATTATATATATAATTCATCTTAAAATATATATATATATATATTTATATATATATATTTGAGACAGTGTTTCTTTGTGTAGTACTGTCTGTCCTAGAACTAGCTCTGTAGAACAGGCTGGCATTGAACTCATAGAGATCTGCCTGCCTCTGCCTCCTTAGTGCTGAGATAGCAAGGCAAAATTTTCTTTTGAGTATAGCCCCAAAATATTTGATCAAGTGGCAATAAGGTGCTACACATTGATCCAAACCTAATGTATGAGATTGTGTTGAGTCATCAACAGCCCATAAATGTCCATTAAAAGAGTTTTAAACTTGACCACACATGCATTTTTTTTGGGGGTATAAAACCAAAGCAAAAAACAACAAAACATCAAACACCAAAAGAATAATTAATCCAAATTCTCTGAAATTTATCAACCTTTTTGTTTGTCTGCCAACAGTTCTATCAAGCTATTGTGTGGGCTGTGCCCCATATTAATCCTGCACTTGAGGTCACAACTTTAAATTAGCTCTAGTTGTCACTAAGCCAGAGTCAATCAGGAATTAGGAGGGTTTTACTTGTGCTTAGAAGAGTAGAAGACTAGATCAGATTTTTTGTCATAAAATGGCATTTGAAGTTAGCTAATTTATTCTGACTTTAAGAATAATCATGAAAAATGTTCCTTTCATATAAGATAGTTTGATTTAAGTAAAAAAATAATTGATCTAATCTCTTGAGTTAAATATAATTATGTAGTGATTATGAGTAAAATATGTAAATATGCACACAATTCCATATTTTATTTTTCTCAGTGAATTGTAGCCCTTTGGCATGTTAGGTTTTGGAATGTTATTATTTCATTTGATAATTGCCTTTGGTCCATGTTGTTACACAAGACAAAATCTAAAATGAGTTTAAGATAGAAAGATGAATCAAAACCATTAAAAGTTGATTAGCAAAAAGTTTAAAAAGTACAAAATGCTTTCAAAAAATGATAAATAGACAGTTAATCTGATGCTGTTTTTTTTTCTTTGATTGCATAGGAAGAAATCATGGTTGTGTAAGAGATGTTAGCTTTTGATGCCTGTTCAACTGCTGAGTCACTCAACAAATCCTGGAAAGAGAACTCAGATTCTTGGGTTTGGGTAACTGGTGGGATTTTTTTTGTAGATGAAGAGTGTGCTCATCTTAGGCTCACAGCCATGATGTTGTAGGTTCATGGCTTTCCATATTTCAGTGGCCAATATTTCATGCTACAGTCTCAGCTCTTTGAATGTCTGAGTGACTGAAGCAATAATGTTTTATGCAAAGCCATTGTCTTAGTTTCTTTTCTTGTTCTTGTAATAAAATTTCTGAAAGAAACAACTAAGGGAGAAAGTACTTAATCTTGCTCACAGTTCAAGGTCGTACCTCATCATGGCAGGAAAGGGAAGATGACATGAACTTGAAGCAGCTGTTCACACATCTGTCGACAGAAGTTTCTGTCCCATGCAGTCCCACAGTTATTTAATTTCAAATAAACACTCAGTGGCTTATGTTAATTATAAACTATTTTGTCTGTTACTCAGGCTTATTACTTACTAGCTCTTACAACTTAAATTCATCCATAATTATTGTTTATATTTAGTTATGTGGCTTGGTACCTTTTCTCAGTAAGACATTCTCATCTTGCTTCCTCTGTGTCTGGCTGGTGACTGATTCTGCCTTTCCTATTTCCAGAATTCTCCTAGTCTGTTTGCCCTATTTATACTTCCTGCCTGGCTATCGGTCAATCACTGTTTTATTACATCAATATGAGTGACAAATCTTAACAGTGCACATGAGCATTATCCCACAGCCTGAATCCTATTCAAAGTCAGGAAAGAGGTAATAATATATGCTTGTTTCTGCTCAGTTTCCTTTTTCCATTTATACATTCCAGGAACTTCTAGGTCACAGTGCCACCCACAGTGGGTAGGTTTACCCACATCAATTAGCATAATCAAGCTAATACCCCAAAGGCATGACCAAAGGCACATTTCCCAATGATACTAGATTCAGTCAAGTTGACAAAACTTTATCCATTGTAGATGGATATTTCTTTGGGTCACCAGCTCACAAAAAAATGACATGGAGACTTATTGTTAATTATAAAAGCTCAGTCTATAGCTTAGACTTGTCCCACTAGCTCTTACTACTTACATTAACCCATTTATATTAATCTACATTTTGTCTTATAGATTTTTACCTCTCTTCCATCTTGCATCTTCGGTTTCCTCTGACATTTCTCTAGCATACATCTCTATTTCTCTCCTTCCTCTTTCTCTCCTGGAAAACCTAACAGTCTCTCTTGCCTAGCTATTGGCTGCTCATTTCTTTTATTACACGAATCATAGCAACAGATGTTCACACAATTTACAAATATTCTGCAACAAACCATCACATACATTAATGAACTGTGTGTAGTCTTGTTTCTGTATGCATAATTCCAGAGCTGTGTTTATTAATGCTATTGGGTAGAGAATTTATTTTTAACTACCTAATTCTTTAATAATTATGTTTTTGGAATGGAAACTGGACATATTTTATGTTTATACTTCAAAACTGTACCAGATAAGTTTCTTTTACCCTTCTGCACTACAATAGAATCTCTCCACTAGAAGCTACTGAATTTCTGCTCTTAGCTTTCAGTAGACTAAAATGTTGCCTAAATTTAGCATGTCTTAGGTCAAGAGTCCCAGGAAGCAGGGTCTGAACCAGAGTTTAGTGTGTGTTATACAGGTCAGACTGCTCCATGTGAGATAAAGATTAAAACAGTAGACACATATTAGATGACACTTTAGCACCAACACCCATGAGATAACAGCATCAAACAGAGGAAGATAGTGCAGTCCCACAGACATTGCCCACAAGACCATAATCCTTGACTTGCACCCAGAATGGTCCTCCTGTGAAATAGCCACTGACTTTGAGAGTCTCTAACAAATGAAGATGAACTTGTGCAAGGTGATTCGTTCAATAGTGAAATCTTTGAAGAGAATTGATAGTTGAGACATCCCAGGAATTAGAACAGACATCCTTCAGGTGCATGTACCACTTAGTTTAGGGGTTGGGTTATTATTAGGCCTTTCTGTTTTTTTTTTTTTTCCCAAAGGCTGAGAGCTCTGAATTTCATGGATTGTGCCTCCAACTGTTGAGGCACAATGCCAAGATGGAGCCAAGTTGGAGTCAAGAAAGCCCGAGTGAGTGTGTAAGGAGTGGATAATATTGAGTGAGTGTGTAAGGAGTGGATAATATTGAGTGAGTGTGTAAGGAGTGGATAATATTGAGTGAGTGTGTAAGGAGTGGACAATATTGAGTGAGTGTGTAAGGAGTGGATAATATTGAGTGAGTGTGTAAGGAGTGGACAATATTGAGTGAGTGTGTAAGGAGTGGACAATATTGAGTGAGTGTGTAAGGAGTGGACAATATTGAGTGAGTGTGTAAGGAGTGGATAATATTGAGTGAGTGTGTAAGGAGTGGATAATATTGAGTGAGTGTGTAAGGAGTGGACAATATTGAGTGAGTGTGTAAGGAGTGGATAATATTGAGTGAGTGTGTAAGGAGTGGATAATATTGAGTGAGTGTGTAAGGAGTGGATAATATTGAGTGAGTGTGTAAGGAGTGGATAATATTGAGTGAGTGTGTTACTGACCTGCTCACAACTGTATTAAGGAATACTCACATCCAAGGTGATGATGGCACAGCCTTCCCCTTACATATATGAGTGAGGCTCAGAAGGATGACAAACCTTCCTCTAGTCCAACTGTGAATGTTGACAACTTGTGAATGTTCAAGTGTTTATAAAGGATTGATCAATGTGTACTAGCATGAAAACTAACAACTGCAACTTCCTTCTTCAGCGTTGGAGCCTGAGCTTGCTACTCCTACTGTGATTGTCTTTCCCTATGTGCTATACCTAATAAACATGCCGAGTTCCGGGTGGTTGAAAGCCGGGCACAAACACCTGTCTGCGCTCCGAGCTGCTTTGGGCTAGAGGCTGGAGGTTGAAACACACAAAGACACACGGACAGACAGACAGGGACCTCTAGTCACTGGTAAGAGGCCCTTTCTTCAGTAGCACCATGGAGGCTTAAATACCCAACAGTCAGGTGGGCCAACAGGTGAAAACCTCATCCTCTGATCCTTCGAGGCAACACGTGCTCCTTAAGCACAGCTTTTGTAACTCACATCAGAGGTAAAGATCTCTAGCAGGGAAGAGCCGCTGGAGGCCAGGACCCCAAATGGTCCCAACAGTTGAATGCACTGCATTAGATGAAGTGCAGCTCAGATGATCACAACGTTTCTGGGCATGCGTCTGCTCTTGCTTCATGTCCTCACTGTCCCAGTCAGGTTTTCAGGACCTTGCTATGTAGCACCGGGGACCAAGATGCCCACATTTCTGGGTTCCTGTAATATACACTTGTGTGACTCCCATAACTGTTTCTCAACTTTTTTTTTTAAACATAAACAGTGTTAAGTTGTTTAATCAAATGGTTAACTATTGTTAGTTCCAAAGAAGGTCCCCCAAATGGCAGTAGGGCTGACAGCATCGCAAATGACAACCTGAGTTCAACACAGGCACAAATATGACTGAGTAAACAGAAGAATTTTTATTGAATAAATAAAAAAAACCCCATAAATTTAGCATTCCATAAATATCTTGTGAAGCAAGTTTCTGTTTGTCAGCAAAAGTCATTACTTCCCTTGTTCTCCCCCACTGGTCGGCTACCTCAGGCACAGGGTTCTAGTTCCCAATTAACTCAATCAGTCTGCAAAGGATCAAAGTCCCATACTAAATCCCAGGCTGTTCTGGCTCACAGTAGGATCTCCCTCCACTGTCTCCATAAAGCTGACAAGGCTTTTTCTGTTTTCCTGCCAGCTACTCTTCTCTGCACCCCAACTCCCCACTCCTGACAGAAAACCCAGCAGTTTCCGTTCCCCAATAAACTGTCTTGCTACTCACAGAGTTGTCTAGTTTGGCGACTTCACTGTGCAACTTCTCAATAGAGAGTTAGTGTACGCAAGGGCACACATTTATTTGGTAAACACTTTGAACAGCCTAAAATCTAAGGCATTGCCTAGGCAATGTTAGGTATTTGGTTTTCATTTCATTCAATAAGCAAATTATTCAAAGTTGGGCAGAAGAACTTAGAGAGTATATGACTGTATTTACAACGTGTTTGGATATACTGAAAGTCCCAAACATCTTTGATACCTGTTAAATGAAAAGGACATCATTAAGACTGAGGTACCAGTATTAGTTCTCCGCAATATCCCATTATCATAGTTATCATTAAATATCCACAGGGACTTGAATAAAGAAAATTATTTTGTGGTATAGATAAAACGAGAAAGGAGAAAAGTAAGTAAATAAGAAACAAAGGGAGTAAGGAAGAAATGAGGGAGGAGGGAAGGAAGAGAGGAAGGAAGAGAAAAGATAAAGAAAATAAAGAATGTGAGGCTCTGGGGAGAGGTGGAGGGAGGTGTCTCACAGTATTTGTGAGAAAAGACTCAGCGTGGCCTTTTGATTAATAGCCCTAGGAAACAGAATAAGAAATGTTCCTAAAAATACTACCTTTGATTTAGAAAGGTTGATGGGTGAGAACAGTAACTTATTAAAAACCAAGAATAATTTAAGAACTAATTTTACAGATAATTGATAATGAAATGATCTGATAATAGTGCAAATAGAGTCCAAAAGGGTAAAGTTTGAAGAAGCTATAATTAAGAGGATTAAGGAGACCAGCTGAAAAATAATTAAAGAAATCAAGATTAATGGTAACAGAGCAGAACAAGAAACTTACTTCCTGGAACTAAGGCGGCATTTGGAAAGCGACATTAGAAATGGAATTTATCCAAAAAATCTGCAGTGTAGTGGTGATTACAAGAACGATACTTTCTTTGCCTTACAGTGAAACCCCTTCAACCCTTTCTTTAAGAAGGGTCATATGGTCCTTTGATTGAGGTGTTATCCTGATTTTTTAAATACAATTTGCTTTGACCGGTATCAGTAAATATTTTTTTGATTATCATTTTATATTAGAACTGGTTCTTCAATGTCTAACTAAAAGTATGGACAGCACCTCTACATAAAATGTAACTTCCCATACAAAAACCATAATTTAACATACAGTGTTAATTTCAGTAATATAATTTACATTATTCTGATGGAGCAAAGAGTGTTTCCTATTCTTTGAATATAATATCTTAATGTACTTAAGTTATGGTTATGGAAGAATAGGTCATGTGGTGTGGTTTATCACTTGCTGGAAGTTCGTGGTACCAGTTAGACATGTAAGAGAAGACATTTGAGTTGGAAATCTATATGAACATGTATGACTAATAGGGACATATGAATATAGGTCTAAATATTATAGTCTTGTCTCTTGATACATTATTTCCACAACAATGCCATATTTTTTATTCACAGTTTTTGAGTAAAGTATGCATCCAGATAATATAAATTTTCTTTTAGAACTTGAGATTCTTTAATAGTTTAATTGACATTTTAATGTCATTTTAAGTTCACAAGACATAGGAAATAATACAGGGATATTTTTGCATCATCATCAGCTTTTCACTAATAGTAGACGTTTGTATAATTATGGTATAATATCACATGCCATCCATGCCTCTCATTGAGATTTTCCTACTTTTACTTTACTTAAGCTTGTACAGGTGTATTTGGCTCTGAGCAATGTCATCATAGATGGAGTCTCATATATTGACCACTGTGCCGAAGATGCGGGAGAGCTCCATCACCACAGAGGCTTCTTCAGGCTGCCTCTTGGAAAGGGTACCCATTTGTTTTGTTCATATGCTTTTGAAAGCACTATTCTCAGACGTGTGACTTGTATTTGTATACGAAGATCAAATTAATTTTGAACAAACTCTAGTCTGCAACAGACGTAAAAGGAGAATGGTAACTGTCATTATTAAAGGACATTAAATTGTTATAACTGAGTTATTTACTGTATATTACTTAATTCAATGCCTTCTAGATACTCACCAGGAAGAGCAGCCAGTATTTGAGTACATTTGATTTATGGGCATTTGAAGCAAAGGAGAACACGTTTTGTAGGGACCCTGATTGAACCCAAATGCTCAAATGCAGCTGTTGGAGGATTTAAGTTTGTACTTTGCAGAGAGTTCAAGGAACCTGGGTTAGAAACTCTAAGCCAGTGGGGGAATTCACAAGGACAAACTTTATTCTCTATGGTAGACATAGGGCAGAAGCACCAAAGGAAGACTGGAGCTGTCACTGAGGAATATATGTCACTGATGAGGCTAATGCTGTCACATCAGCAGATGGAGAGCCGCTGGCCAGTTTTAAATATATTTGATGATGTGGGTATTTGGTCTGTGTGCAGGATTGACCACAGAGCAGTCTTAATTTTGCATTGATCTATCATGACGACAAAAGCTTGTGTGATGTGTGATTCTTCAAAAACTGTTTACCTCCCACAGAAGAGCATGAGAAGAAAAAAAATCAGCTTTTGGTTCCAGGGAGCACAGAGCTTTTCGCCAAGACTGCAGTAGGACTGCTTGTTTAGACCTTATTCATTTTCTCTTTATACACATTTACTTATCATTATTTTTAATTATGTTTATATGTATGTGTGTCTATGTGTAAGTATGTGTACCTGAGTGCATGCTTTGATAAAGGTCTGAAGAGTCAAATTCTCCTGAACTTGGAGTTATAAGCCGTGTGAGCTACATGATGTGGAGGCGGGGAATCCAATTTTGGGTGCTTTGAGAGATCAGGAACATGTTTTTAACTGCGGCACCATTTCTCTGGTCTCCAGGTTATATTTATTTTAATATTGCTCTATAACTTTCAATTATATTGCTTCTTGATATTTTTTATCATTAAATATAATTTTGGTTTTGTCATTCTCAATAAGATTATTACCTCCTTTTTTATTTATGAGTATGGAGTACTAGAGCAGAAAGAGTATATTGGGATTTGCTTTTTTATAATGTGTTTTTCTTCCTTAACAAAGTTTTCTTATTAATTAATTTTTGAAAATTTCATAACTTGGATGTGTCTGTCACTCAAATATAAGTAATGTTGGTTGATGGAGGCCATAGAGAGTTCTAGGCCATGCTACATGGAAAGTTCTAGTGGAAGTCCCAGACAGGCTAAGTAGCAAGCATGTCCCAAGGAGGGACACATGAGTTTCTTTGGAAAAAGGAAATAGAACAGAAATCCTGGGTAAAATGGAGGTGAGGATAGGAGAGATGGGAACATGAGGGTTTAGGTTGCGTGGGTTGGGGGAAGAATGGCAAGAGAGATTAATGAAAGAGGTGTTATTGATGGAGGTGACATTTAGGGGTCAGGAAGAGACCTGGTGCCAGGGAAACGCCCAGAAATCCACAAGGATGACTCCTGCTAAGACCCCTAGCAATAACGGAGAGGGTGTGTGAACTGGCCGTCTTCTGCAATCGGATTGGTGACTAGCCTAATTCTCATCAGAGAGCCGTCATCCTGAAACAGATGGAAACAGTAGCAAAGATCCAGAAGCAAGTACTGGACCGAGCTCTGCAAATACTGTTGAAGAGAGGGAGGAGGGATTGTACAAGCAGGGGCTGGGGGTCAAGGTCATCACAAGGGAAGCCACAGAAGCAACTAACCCGGTCTCGTAGAAACTGACAGACTCTGAACCGACAGAGAGCCTGCATGAGACTCGCCTAGGTCCTCTACGTATGCATGACAGCTGTACCTCTTGGGCATCTGTGGGACATCTAACAGTGGATCAGGGCCTTTCTCTAATGCTTTGGCTGGCTTTTGGGAACCTACTCCTCATTTTGGGTTGCTTTTCTGCTCAGCCTTAAAACAAAGGGAGGAGTTTAGTCCTACCTCAACTCAATATACCATGCTTTGTTGACACCCATGGAGAGTCTGACCCTTTCAGAACAGAAACAGAGAGTGGATGGGGGAGCAGAGGGAAGGTCAGGGAAGGAGATGAAGGAGGGGAACTGTGGTCAGGATATAAAATAAATGAAAATATTTAGTTAATTAAAGGGGAAAAAAACCCACTGATAACTAATGCACTGGATTCCCAAATATTTCCACTCTGTATTCAAAGTTTGTTTTAGTTTTGTTGGGCCAAAATTATCTCAAGGCCTGTACCTCGAGGCCTGAAGGACAGAGAAAAGCCTGGCTCGAATTTGAAGGATAGTCCCCCCCCCCTCCAGTAGATGCCCCTCCAGCCAGAGGGAGGGCTTGGCTCTCTCATTGGCTGGATGTACCCTCACATCATATGATGTCACGTAACCTGTATGAGCTGACTCTCACAGTAATAAACTGAGTTCCTGCTTTGACTTGACTCCCTATCGTGTCTGATTGTCCTGTATCCTGGGGCTGTGGATCTGATTGTCCTGCACTGTGGGACTGCACAGTGGGATTGTCCTCCACTGGGGCTGTGGAATGGGCAGATAGCGCACTCACCTTCCCTGGGGAATAAGGCTAAGGAGGCCTGGCAAGTTTTACCTAACAAACTGGCTTCAGGTCACTAGAAAACCTATTTTTGATTAGTATTAATCGCTGAAGCATTTGAAACACACCCAGATCTTATATTACTTTAGAGTTTATTTCATAAAATTTTAGCACTTGAGAATTTGCATCATTAGGTTCTCCTTCCATTGGTTGTATCTGTAATGTTTTCTCACTGACAGAGTAAGTTCCTGAGAACAATGAGAAAGTGACCTCAGCACCACACGTAAGGAGGCCTGCGTTCTATGCTCATCTGAGCTAGAGAAATAGGGACACACAGCAGCATCTTTCTTTCCAAGTGTCTGTCTCTCTGGAGAACACGACACGACCTAGACTTCAAAAGCTCCTCGGATCGTGAGGGAAGAAGAAACATTATCGAAGTTTTGTTTCTTCTGAGGCACAACGAGAGTGTTCTTTAAAATCCCAACAGTATTTTATGGTGAGAATCAGCTCAGTACCAGCTTTCATGGCAATGTGCTTTGCAACTGGGTCAAAATACGTCTATGAGGCATCATGTTTCAGGATTTCTCAGTCTGTGTTTGAAGCTATAGGCATTTACTTGCTTGTGCTATTCCGTCTACCTTGAAGCTCCCTAGTTTCTACTCTATGTATAACTGCAAAATATTTGGATAATTTTATTTTTAATTAAAATAAATTCTTTTGTAAAGTCTTCTGTAAGATCTTCATACTGAAAGGACATTGTGTTCTCCATATGGCTGCATAGATCGAGAGCCCATTATTTAAACTGTTGAGTTTTGTTCACATTGGATGCTTCATACTAATACCTGATTTAAAACATGCAGCTCAGTCTCTTGCGGGTAGTTCTTGCTCAGTAAATACATAAGATGGTTATAAAAAA
>JAQHUG010000383.1:1280452-1297540 GCA_028555095.1 Dicrostonyx torquatus | reverse complement strand
GCTAATTAGTGGAATCTCTCTGAGAGATAAGATCTTGGTGTGTGGATCTCTATTAGTTTGGTTAGCCACTTTGCTTGTGGCCCAGGCAATGGGAGAAACTCAAATAGTGGAGACTAATCTACCTTCCTTGCAGTTGGCCAAAGTTAAGGACGTGGGTCTGATTTTATTTGTCAGATTGCCAAAGAGACCCATCTGGACATTGCTATTGAAGTGTAAGGCATGCTAGGGGGGTAGCTAGATGCCATCATTGACCCCACAGGAGCAGAACCCACCATCCAGTCAGGCATCTACTGGATTTATGCCATTTATTCTGGTGGATCCCTTGTGCTTGCAGAAATGGGCTCTGAGAAAACCAGCATAGCCCTCTAGCTCAAACCGACTTCCAGAAAGTATGTTTTCACATACTGTTTGCTGTTATGAAGCCTGTTTCAATACTGCTTCATGATCCAATGTGGGTCCCTGTCTCTATCTCCATTCATTGCCGGACGAAGGTTCTATGGTGATATTCAAGATATTCATCAGTGTGGCTATGGGACAAGGCCAGTTCAGGCACCCTCTCCTCTGCTGCCCAAGGACTTAGCCAGGGCCATCTCCATGGACACCTGGGATGTGGGACCCACATTGGAGCACTGGCCTGAGCTCCCAAGGTCCAGTGGAAGAGGAGAAAGAGTGAGAAGATGAACAAGAAAGTCAGGACCAGCCAGGAGGTGGTGGTGCACGCCTTTCATCCCAGAACTCGGGAGGCAGAGGCAGGCGGATCTCTGTGAGTTCGAGACCAGCCTGGTCCACAGAGAAACCCTGTCTCGAAAAACCAAAAAAATAAAAAAATAAAAAGAAAGTCAGGACCACAAGGGGTTCGTCTACCCACTGAGACAGTGTGCCTGATATTATAATGGGAGCTCACCAAGGCCAGCTGGACTGGGACTGCAAGAGCATGTGATCAAACCAGACTCTCTGAATGTGGCTGACAATAGGGGGCTGACCGAGAAGCCAATAATGATGGCACTGGGATTTGTTTCTACTGCATGCACTGGCTTTTTGGGATCTTAGTCTATTTGGATGCACACCTTCCTAGGCCTGGATGGAGGGGAGAGGGCCTTGGACTTCCCACAGGGCAGGGTACCCTGCCTTCTCTTAGGACTGGAGGAGGAGGTGGGAGGGTGAGTGGGGGAGTGGGAGGGAAATGGGAGGAAGGGAGGAGGTGGAAATTTTGAATGGTATTATTTATAATGCAGAAAAAAATAGGAAAAAAATATTGCATCATGTAGCTGATGGCAGCTTCCGTACTGGCATTCAAGTCCTTGAATGTACAGCCCTAAGCCACACACAGGTTTTCTCTCTAGAAAGCCTTTGAAATATCCAAAGAGGGAGTCGGGTTGAAAGTATGATATAGTCAGATTTCAGTGGTCAGAATCTCTAATGTTAATGGCTGTGTCCTCAGTTCACCCTCTTAGCATTTAGAGGCTAAAAGGCTATAAAGTGGTGGCCTTGATGCAGAATGTTAATTTGAATGGTAGAAATTATAAATAAGCCTCATAATAGGCAGAGAGCCTTAGAGAGAAGTAGGAATGTTTTAAATATAGAAATAAGGACGATTTTGGGGACCTTGCAGCCAGAATGACCTGCTAAAAATGAGCAAAGTCTAGCACAGAATGACGAAGGCAGGTGCTTGAGGTATCCTTCCTCCTCTAGTTGTTTATTTGGACAAGCAGAGAAAAGCCTGTCTTTGGTGTCTGTATCCACCCATGACTGGCCAGGGAGTGAGGCTGAATTACAAGAAACAACATCATTAAGATGAAAGTAGACCCAGGGCGGACTTTTCAGACTCTGATGAGGTGTTCCCAGCAGTATAGTTCAAAGAACAGTGTTTATCAAGATAAATGCTAGTTGGTTTGATGAAAAAAGGCAATAAGAAAAAAAAAAAAAACGAAAAGAAAAAACTTGCCTTTTGGATCCAGAACGGATTTAAAATCACTTGAAAGAAAGAGAGAAACCCCGTGTGAGGTGTACCAGCTTCCAATGTGGAAAGAATAAGGGCACTTCTGACCTCTGACAATGACCATCACTTTCTCAACTCCTAAGATATCTGTCATTCCATTTGCAAAGTGTCGGACCTCCTTCCTAACTCTGCTCATCGAAATGAAAGCCTCGTGCCAGTTGCTAAGCAACCAGTAGGTTTCCACCTGAAAGATAATTGCGGGGAGATCTTAAATCCTGACTGACTAGGAGAAGAGAATCTTCTGAGGGCTTGAGTTATCCACCCGCAGGAACACCATCCCAGCCCAGGCTCCCTCTCTCATGATCATTTTCCAGTTCCATTCAGTTCTGGCTTCCATAGAACCTGCTCCCTTCCTCATGGCTGTTTAACTTGGTTGTTACCTTATCTGTTGAAAAGAGATCTTAGAACTTATTTTCATCATAGGGATTTTCTACGTAAGATTTGAGTCAAATCCTGCCTTCCGGGACTTTAAGGTCATGTACAAGAATGAGGAAATAGTAACTTTAGCTGAAATCTTTAATCTCTCCCTCTCTCAGACCTTGTGGTTGCAGAGAAGACGATGGTTAGTATCTGAGCTTTCTCAGACGGCTTTGATAATCAGTTTTGTTGCTGGTGTCAGAAAAAAAATAAATAAACAACAACAGCAAAACCTAGCCTCATCCTTTCTTCAGGTTCTCTAGACTTTGCCCTGACCTTAGAAAACCAACCAAACAAAAGAGACTTTTTTTTTTTTGAGCCAAGACCTCCCTCTGCTGCCCAAACTGGCCTTAAACTCCTGAAATCAAATTATTCCCATTCAGTATCTGGGCAAGTGTGGGCTTCTATAACAGGCTAGGTTCTCTAACCTTTTGATAGCACCAAATTTAGGGGAAGACGTGTTCTTCTCTTTCGGAGATTAAACATAAGAGCTCAGCTTTTTGGTCTTTCACGTTACCCCTTAAATCAAGGGGAGACACATGGGTTCTTTAGCTCATGCTCCTCCCACACTCGGTACTCTTAGAGAGTAGTTAGCGTGTTAAAGAATTGCAAGAACTGTATGCTCTCTTGAAAGTGAAAGATACTAAGTCGCTGCCTTTCCAGGATCAGCAACAGGAAAATTGACCTAATAATTAAATATTGAGTGCAAAGCCTTCAGAAAATTCTAGATAATTAATATATTTAGTATAATATCTAGTAATATTATTAAAATATCACTATTTTTGTTTTTAGTTTCTGAGGCATAGTCTCTCTCTCTCTTTCTCTTCTCTCTTTCTCTTTCTCTCTGTCTCTCTTGCTCTCTTGCCTAGACAGGCCTAGAACTGACAGTCTTCATGCCTCTGCCTCATAATTGCTGAGATCACAGGTACCTCACAGGTATATAGCCCAGTACCTCACTGTATTACCTTTTAGTATTCTTACTACAAATCTTACACAGATCCTTTGATGTTGGGTTCTCTAATGTATCTTATTTTCAGTCCCTCTTATTCCCTCTTCTGCATAGGCTCAATGGTGTATAACTTCAATATTTGTCTTACTAATACCAAAATAGTGGCGTCTTGTAGTTTTCATCATACTTTATATAAAACAAAATCCAATTTTCACCAGTGATTTGTGTTTCTAGCTCTCTATGTGTTCTCCTAATGGCTGAAGGAGAAATGACACAATGATATAAATTTCTGTCACAACAAATGTGGATTGCGGCGTGGCTATAATTCAGACTATCTATCTGGGAGTTATTTCCTAATAACACAAGCACATCTCTATCTACATCATACTTATTGATGCTGGTCTTTGTTAATAGTCATCAATTTCCTTGTGACTTCGTTCTCTCTTACAATCCATGGTTTTTCATTTTCAACTGTCTTTAAATACACATCAATATTGTCTGTCTGTGTCTACTTTGGGAAACGTTAAAATACTTCTTTAAGTTACTTAAGAATTAAAGGGCTAGGGCCCATCTCTCCCTGGTATTCTGTGATTGCAAATAAAACCCAGACTCCTAAGTGTGACATCCACGGAGCTTTTCAGGATCTTACCCACACTTTCTTTCCTGTCTTCATCTCTGTTGTAAAACTATGTGCTTTCATCAACATAAACTGGGCTTTTCCTTTGGGGCCACCAAGCGGCTTCCAAACCATGACACAGACTCAGTAGTTTTGAGTGCTTGGCCTAGTTTAGGCATGTTTCTGCCTAGCTCTTTTTATTTAAATTGGTCCGTTTCTCTTTATCTATCTTTTGCCTGGGGATTTATTACCTTTCTTCCTTCTCTATATCTTACTTTCACTCCTTCTCTGTCTGTCTGTCTTCCTGTCTGAACATGTCCCCGATCCTCTCTTCCTTCTTCTCCCATTCTTCTTTCTAGCCTAGACTTCTCCTCCTATTTATTCTCTCTCCCTGTCTGCCCTGCCTATCCATTCTCTGCCTATGTATTGGGCTTTCAGCTCTTTATTAAACCAACTGGGTGCCTTAGGCAGGCAAGGTGAAACAGTTGCAACATATCTTCGCATAATTAAACACACACCCTTACATCATTAAACAAATGCGGTATAAACGAAAGTAACACACCTTTACATGGTTAACACAATATTCTGCAGCATAAACAAATGTAACACATCGTTGCCTGAATAAAATAATATTCTACAATACACACTTACGAAACTTCAGTTTTGTTCTGACCCTTTCTTTATTTGGGGACATCTTTATTGTGTTCTACTGGATTTTTCAGCCCTGCTCATCTTCAGCATAGAGCATCAGGTTGGCCCCTTTGTTTTGTGTTTTCATGGCACGATGATCTTAGTGATGACCCATTCTTCACTGTTTGGCAATTACTACCTGTCAGTCTCATCAAGTAGTGTGGATAAGAATGATCTCGTCTCTCATCTGCCCTTAGTTCTTAGCAGGGTGCAGGAGCCTACAGTGACTCCATCACATTTTGTCTTAAGGTCTGATAGTTCAAGCTTGTTTTTGCTTCTCAAGGCCAAATAACAGGATGTTTGGCCAAAGGTGTGGTTACTAGATGTTTTGTGAATTAAGGAGGTGATTACATTTGTTTGTTCCTTGAAGCATTGTAAGGAAGTCTTTTGCCCTCCCCTTTTTGCTTTGGGCACAAAAAGAGTATGAGAAATAAATTCACAGCCTGCTGCAGTATTCAGGGATACTCCCGATTCTATCTTCTGTCTTTTGTCTCTTTCTTAATCCTTACTCCCCTCTTCAGGCTGGCTGACCTCCCGACAGCAGGTTTCCTGAGCAGTGCTCACATCACAAGGTTGATTTAGTGACATGTTCTGTATCTCACTAATATGAAGTCCATTTTAAGGTTATTGTTGATGTTTCTACCTGCTCTACATATACCTAGGCAAGTCTGCAGTAGATTTCCACTTGACTTTCTGACATGATTATGAGTCATCTGTTGGTGGTTTGCATAGGAATGGTCCCCATGTTGGTCTGAATGTTTGGTCATTATGGAGTGTCAACACCTGAGAGTGACTGTGTTCTGTGGCCTTGTTGCATCATTGGGGGTGAACTTCAGGGTTTCAAAAGCTAAAGCCAGGCACAGCATCTTCCTCAACCTGTTGTCTTCAGATCTAGATATAGAATTCTGAGCTACCATCTANGAGCCACCATGTGGTTGCTGGGAATTGAACTCAGGACCTTTGGAAGAGCAGGCAATGCTCTTAACCTCTGAGCCATCTCTCCAGCCCCCTTTTTTCCAATTTTTTATTATTAATTTTTTTCATTTATTCTACACACCAACCTCAGTTTCCCCTCCCTCCTTCCTTCCCATTTCCTCCCCTACATCCTGTCTACTCCCCCGTAATCCACTCCTCTGTTCAGAAAATGGCAGAACCCCTGCATTAAGGCTGCTGTGGTGGCATGCCACAGTGTCCGCTATGACTGACAGACAGACAGACTGTGGAGCATTTAAGCTCTCAAATGTACTAAGACAGAAGAAAGGTGAATTCTTTCTGTCAACATGTACTCGCATGACTTTAGCATGACTACTGGGTGAAAGAAAAAGACTTATGTATCCCCAGGACATTAGCAGTCTCTGGTGTGCCTCATCGACTTGAGGGTAACTTCTGGCTTTTTAAAGAACTCACTTTTGTAGAAAAGGTATGTCTAGGATGTGAGTAAAATTGTCCGGCATTCTTTCATGTCTCACAACAGAACTATTTGTTTGGATTTTTTTCTACCTCAGAGTTTTCTGTGTAAGATGATGAGGGAGTTTCCCATTATTTCTCTGTCACTGATTTCAAATAATGCTTTTTGCAACTAGAGAGCAATAAAAGAAATGTCTCTCGCTCTCATGCACTCTTTATGCCAAGGACACATCATTGCTACCCTGCGACATTTAGTTTAGAGACCTGTGGTAATTTGTGGAAGGATAAAATCCTACTTGCGGTTGGGTTGTGCTGTATTTTTACCCTTTGGGAGCTGTGAACAAATAAATGTCTACTCATCCTGGACAAGACATCCATGGCAGATGGAAGCAATGTTTCGACCCCAGTCTAGCTTTTGGTTTAGTGAAGTTCCTTGCAGAAGCCTGGTGAGGGGTTACCAGAGCTTGGCTGATTCAATGATCCATCCCAATGTTCACGATGACTCATGCATCTGCATCCTTATAGCTCCTAGACCAAATTTCAGGCAACTCCACTTTAGAGAGTCTCCATCCCCCCTAAAATGACTGATTAATTATACACACTTCAGAATGTGCTCTGTTACTAAAGGTTTCTGAGCTTCCTCTGTTCCCTTAGCTTCTGGGTCTCAGGAATCTCTCTCTTCCTTCCAAGAAGGAACGTTTCACTTCACAGAAAAAAAGTGCAGATCAAATACAAAGGTTTGCTTCTTAAAAGCCCATAAGTAGAAGACCTGGGTGTGGTAGATGTTACTCTTTGAGGACCAGGGACCTAGACATTAGTCTGGGGTGTTGCTCCCCATTGCTTGACTTGTATGTTTTGCTTCCATGTCCTGACACGTCTCCCTACCACGTTTCGGTTTCAAGTATCCATCTAGAAGAAAAAGGAAAAGGTTTTCTTCCCTTCAGGAACCATTTGAAAATTGCTTAGAAAGTATAACTTTTGCATTACAATGCTCAAGACTCGATGATATAACTAGTTGAGAAATTTATCATTACTTGAAATGATCATGAAGCAAGAGGAGGACCAGAGGGGAGTATGGGATGGGGTAATTTATTTACAAGCTCTTGACTAACTGCCAGTCAGAGCAGGTGGGGAATTGCTTATGGTCGGGAATTTCTGTTATCTTCCAAAGAACACAGGGCATTTATCCTTCTCTTCTTGAGGCAGGACCGCAGAAAATCTACTTATTTGGCATGAACTGAGATCTGTTTCCAAACAGCAGGGAATAAAACTGTATTCATTAGAGCATGTAATAAGCTTTCATTATTTTTGTTCCAAGTTAAATTTAGAGGGTTAATTCAAATGCACTTCGAATGTAATTACTTTTCACCAGAATGTTTCACATACTTTTAGAATCGTACATAAATGCATCCCATCCTCAATTTAAATTGACCCCCACTATGTGACTTCTAGAGTAGTGTGGATATGCCCTGCTAGGGAGTTAGTAAGTTAAAACAGCCTTTGAGATCCATATAATTTAAGTTGCTGATATTAGTTAAAAATGTTTAATAAGAAGGACTAAATGTGTTATACTTATGTATCTTCATTAATGTTTCAGGAATGACATCAGTTTAATGTCATATTATTTCATGTAACATTAAGAATTCTTTTAGTCTTTTATTAGAGTTAACTATAATTTTCTGTCTTTGGCGTTATTCAAATTTGACTTTAAAAAAGAAATGAACAATTTTTTAGTTCTGAGATACGCAGTTTCTTGGTGTCAACTAGTGGAATTTCAATAGTCAAATACAGTTTTATTTTTTTCCCTCAAAGATAACTTTTTGAAAGACAAAGTGTAATTCCAAAGACAAAAATGTCTCTATTGCAACTTGACAATAGAGTTTTTGAAGTTGTTACATTTTAGGTTCACGATAACAGAGAGAAAAATCCCAAAAACAACTCTTGTGTGATCTCAGTTCTGAACCAGTAGGGGTTCCTACAGACTCACTGCTTCAGGACCCCTGGGGAAAGACCTGCTGAGTGCTTGCTAACTTCTGACACTTGACTAGGCTGTTCAATCAATCCTTGATGACTATGAGGCCTCCTCTTAAGAGAAAGTTTTGCCCACGTTCTGGGTCACTGTAAGATGTTAGTTTTTGTGAAGTTTGCTGGGATCAAACTTTAAACCTCAGATACATGTTTCTTCCAGTCACTACCTCAAATATTAGTTTTTCAAGGGAACCAATACTGCAAAATTGCAACTATTTTTCCTTTATTTTTATGAGGTCTCTCTTTCTTTCTTTTGTCTACAACTCTTATCATTTTCCCTTTGAAATATTTCTTCTGTGTTTAAATTTCCTAGATTGTCTGAATCTCTCCACATAACCAAATTTTACTTCCAAATGCCACATCTCAAAGACTTTTTTCTTCATGTTGTTTATTATATTACAAATCAGAAAATTCACTAATAGGAGTCGGGCAGGCATCATCACCACTCCAGTCCTGTATAAAAATCACCTCTGACTCTTATGTACCCATCAGTGACAATGTTTCTTGAGGATGAGACCAGTTGGTCTTCATCTCATCACCTGTTGAATCTATGTCTGCTAATTAGTGGAATCTCTCTGAGAGATAAGATCTTGGTGTGTGGATCTCTATTAGTTTGGTTAGCCACTTTGCTTGTGGCCCAGGCAATGGGAGTGAACTTCAGGGTTTCAAAAGCTAAAGCCAGGCACAGCATCTTCCTCAACCTGTTGTCTTCAGATCTAGATATAGAATTCTGAGCTACCATCTACCATGTTTGTCTGGATGCCACCACGTTCTCCCACAGTGGGGATAATGAACTGAACCTCTGAAACTGTAAGCAAGCACCAATTAGATGCTTTCCTTTCATAAGAGTTGCTGTGGTCACAGTTTCTCTTCACAGCAATACAATGCTAAGACCCCATCTTAATTTGTCAAAAAAAATAGGATATCTTTAATTGTTCTCTGAGATTCATTGTCATAGTGGACACTGCTAGTATTTCAGAAATCTCTAAGGAAAATTACTGTTCTCAAATGTATGTTTTCTAAAATCCTGTTGGTCCTTTTTTTTCCTCACACTAAAATTTTTAAAAGCAAATTCTTTTCTTATTTGAATTTCTGATACCATACGAGCCTAGATACTAAGCATGGTGTTCATTCTCTGTTTCTGTAGGTGAACATTCAGATCAACCCAAAACTCTCTCTACCTCTCCTCGTTTGCATTTGTTTATTTTCTTCTTAGCTGATTTATTGATACCCAAGCATTGTGACACTTGCTGAGTGTTCTGCCCCTAGTACTGAACCACGCAGGATTGATGTTTTTTAATGGAGTCAGTTGTTTTAGGGATGAGATGGTGGCTCAAGCCCCAGAAGATCCAGGGTCATCACTGCACTGGGAAAGGAAGGGAAATTCTCTAAATCCACAGGTTATTATGATAAGTAATTGAGAGATGAATGCTTTCACATTCTGAGTTCCTGGAGCTTTTTCCATATGCATTCATTTTCCCATTCTCCAGGTTATGTATTATGAATATTTATTAAGGATAATTCACAAACATAGCTGAATAGTGATGAATTCCACAGTATTTCCTCCTGTAAGGCACACTTAAATTTTGTAGAACTGCAATAAAATTTCAAAATACTTTTTTCAAGTTTTTGTTTCATTCTAATGTTTAACAAGAGAATAGTTGTGATTCCCTCTGTACCCATATTGACCAAACATATGGCTATTGCATAATTTCTATAAAATATTATGTATTTTGTTTTATGTTTTGTTTACTATAAACACTAATCTAGGTGATTTTGTTAAATTCCACTAAACACCCGAAAAAGGTGTTTCTTTAAGAAAGATGTTCTATATTGAAAGAGAAGCAGACACCCCCCCCCAGACTCCTTCTGCCTGTTTGTGGCAATCATTATATAATTACGATTCTCGTTAAAAAAATCTCTACTGTTGCTAGTTAAAATTATTCCCTGGAAGAATATACAATATGTCTCTCTAATTTGGGGAGGGTATTTATGGAAAAAGTTCTAGACAGTTCAACCCCATCTGTTCAGACTAAATTTGAACACTGTGGATTAATAATTATGTCTTTTCAGGAAAAGAGAACAAACTGAACAAATGTGAATTTTATCATAATTCTTTGATTTTTTAGCTTAATTGGAAAAAAATCAAAATTTTTGACATGGTTGTAGAGGGCTCGCATAGTGAAAAATTGAGTATTTGTTGACATGGTCATAGAGGCTGACATAGTGAAGAAATGAGTATTTGTTGACATGTTAGTAGAAGCTCACATAGGGAAGAAATGAGTATTTGGTGTTGGAAAATTTAAATCAACCCTTAACATGAGATTCTTACTCACGTGCTTTATATTAAATTGTGTATTGGGTAAATTGATGACTTTCTTAAGACAGAAAATGTAAAAAAAAATGAAAAATGAAAGGAAAAATGACCTGTAATCTCACTCTTAAAACGTATCTGTTCAATTTTGTCCTGTAGTTTCCACTGCCGTCTTCTAAATACATTTGCTATACAATAAGAATAAATGCTTTGCATTATAATCAAGTAAGGCGGAAGCACTGTTTAACTAAATCATTATATATTTCTCTCCATTCCTAGACTTAGTGGAGACATTACCTTTCCTCCAGTTGAGTTAATACCCATATTAATGTTTGTTCTTTCCCTTACTAATCCTGACCGTTTCACCCATCTCCTCTTGACTACACTTACTGTCTCTGGAACCATTCTCCTGATGCCATCTTATCTGCCTGTTCTTTGATTTACCTTCTTATACCAAGTAATACTATTTTAAGGGTTATTATCAAACCTGTAGCATTAGGTTGACAGTAGTGCTTTAAACTGATTTTTATCGTGAGATGTCACTTTATGTTTTAATTTTGAAGGTTAGGGAGATAATTTAAACTATGGCTGTGGCAAAATTTTACTTCTTAAAACAATGAAAATAGGTTTTCTTCTCATACATTCTATCCTGGTTAGAGTTTCTCCTCCCTCCAGTCCTCATAGTTCCTTACCATTGTGCCTCCCCTCTGGATCCATTTCCTTTCTGTCTCTCATTAGAAGAGAACAGCCTGCTAGGAGATAACCAAACATGACAATATAAGCAGATGAAGCAAAACCTTCATACTAAACTTCAATATGACAACCCAACAGGAGGAAAAGAGTCCTAAGAGCAGGCAAAAGAGTCAGAGACCCCATTTGTTCTCAAAATCAAGAGCCTCATAGAAGCATGAAGTGAATAGCTATACTATATATGTTGAGGCCCTTGTGTAGACCCATGTAGGTTCTGTTTCTGCTGCTTTAGTCGAATTCCTCAGAGCCCAGGGAATTCCATGGAAGATGAAGCAGAAAGATTGTTAAGAGTAATAAGGGATGGAGGACACCAGGAGAACAAGGCTCTCTGAATCAACTGTGTAAGGCTCATTTGAGTTCACAGAGACTGAAGCAGCAAACTTTTGCTTTTTAAGATAAGACTCTTGAATAAAAACTTTGAGGCTCAAGTCTAGATAGAGTGTATCTTTTTGTGTTCATACCTTATCACATATGACTAATGGATAATAACAGTTGTGTTTCTCCTTTTCCAATCACTGGAACTACCAGTAGTAGTTGCTGCTACTGGTCTTTTATTAGTTTGTTGATTAAGAGAGCTAGTTAAGTGCTGGGTGATATCTTAATGGGCAAAGTATTTTCATGTAGGCGTGAGTACCTGTGTTCTATCCCCACAACCCGTACAAAAAAAATGCTGAGTAGTTGGCATGGAACAGTAGTCTTAGCACTGGGAAAGCAGAGACAGGTAGAATCCTCACGGCTTGCTGATCAGTACGTTCATCAGCTTGGTGAGATCTAGGCAGCTGAGAAACCCTGTCTCAAAAGCCACAGGTGGATCTGAGGAATGACCCAAGTTATAGAAAATATCTTTATTGTTTCCTATTTCCAAGTAGAAATATTGATTTGAATTAGTATTTTTCATGTTTAAATAAATATAGGCTACATTCTAAACAACTTTTGTAACTACTACATAGTTTATAGAAATAACTGAAAAATAAGCTTGATTTTAGTGAGCTTAATGTGTAAAAAACAGCTTCCATTTATCTGGCTTGTGGGATATGCTCTTTTTATGAGTAATATTATAAAGGGGATTGAAAAATTTGCTCATGCAAAATGAGTAGGAGAATATAAAAACATTTCAGATCTGAGATGGATTCCAAGTTCAGATAGGAGGAGCTATGAAGGTCTGTCCTACAAAGGAGTTGTTGTGGGTACAGACTAAGAAATTAGGCTTTAAGGATGAAGAATGGAAGAATGATGACAAATTCTGTGGCAAAGTCAAATAAAACTATGATTTGTGTTGGAATGGTGTAGGAGGGTCCTTCTGTATTTGGGTTGCTTTCATTGGTTAATAAAGAGACTGCCTTGGCATTTTGATAGGGCAGCCCTTACATGGGTGTAGTAGACAGAACAGAATCCTGGGAAGAAGGAAAGTGTGGTGGATGCCATGTTTCTTCGGCCAGAGATGGACGTAGGTTAGAATCTTTCCCGGTAAGCCACCACCCTGTGGTGATATACAGATTACTAGATATGGGTTAAAATAATATGTGAGAGTTAGCCAAGAAGAGGCTAGAGCATATGGGCCAGGCAGTATTTAAATGAACACAGTTTGTGCATAATTATTCCGAGTATAAGGTAGCCAGGGCCAAAAGCAGGCCCACAGCCAGGAACCGGGCACCGTGCACCAGGAACACAGCCCGTTCTGTGCCTCTTGCTAGAGTGGAATGAATGTTGCTGATAATTGGGACTAGAAAATGGATTAGTGTGTGCTGAGTAGGGAGCGCGTGTCTAAGGGAATATACAGCATACACTCTGTTAAAGAGCAGTGTGGCATGAAAGGAATAGCGGTGCCTAGAGAAGAAAGAAGTAACCAGTCCGTGATGTGAAATATACACTCAACATATTTGTTAGAGACTTTTAAAGCTGAGATAGTAATCTGTGGGGCCAGTGTATAAATTCACTGACAAATGAGTGTGTGCGTTTGTGTGTGTGTTGTCTGATTGCTGTTATAGAAGATATTGGGTGTTCTTAGCAATTATTTTGTATATGAAGGTCAATAAGAGTTAGAAGATAAATGTAATTAATCTTCCCCAGATACTAAAATTTCCTGTCTATATCACATTTGGGGAAAAAAAATCAAAGCCACACAGAGAATGGAAAGTGTTCCTTTCACTCATGCGTATGGGAAAATTACTTACTGTGGTTTTTTTTTTTAAGTGAGTTTCTTAGTTTAGTCTGTTCTGTTACCATCCAGAGACACAACCCAACAAACAAACCATGTATGTGTCCTTTACCATAGGATGTGTATAGCAAAGACCTCTTTCTCATTCTGCACCTATTTTCTTCCAAACCTCTTTGCTATTCATTGCTCTTTTTTAAGGCATGTGATCTAGACATTAACAGAAAACACTTATAGACTTTTCCCTTTCTGCCCATACCCTTTGTGTCTATGGGATGGAGCCATGGTCTTGCTGTGTTCACCTAGGACACAAAGTCCCTGTGAATAGTATAATCTCCCATGAGCCTTGTCATCTTCTGTCACTCCAGGCCTTCACGGGGTTTACTGTGTAAACCATTGGCGAGCTTGCCGATATTTTCCATCCTTTTTCTTCTGTGTATTTAAGAGCTACTTTGTAATCTTGTGCTAATGTAGGTTCGCATACTGATAATCACACTCTTTACCACATTCCCAGTAAGGGCAATGTCTGTTTTCTTTGCCCTAAACTTTTAAAGGCAGTCACAGCAAAGGCTCCTGTCTGCTGCATATTAATTTTGGTTTGATAATTCATTCGGTATGCTGATTTTTCTCAGGGATCACTAGAAATTCAGCAACAGCAGTGGTGCGTGGGCCTCCTGTGCAGGAGCTATTTATGGCATTTATGTGGCACCTCTCTTCCTACAGAGAAGAGGAGGCCCTCAGGTATGAGTAACCATAGGTGGGTGTAGTTATATATATAGTTATAGTTGGTAGGAGCAGAAATAGTGAAGTTGTCCAAGTGCTACAGTATTTTTTAGATGAAAATGGCTGCCATCCAAGTAGAGACATTAATGTCATGCTACACCAGAACGAAGTTAGTAGTGGGAGAAGATCTACATACCCTTTCTCCCGCTTTCAAACTGAACAGTTTGCTGGCGGCTTCTTTCAGGAAATCAGTTCTCACATGGTGTGGGATCCCCTTTGGTATATGTGTTGCTTTTTTATTGGTTAACGAATAAATAAGCTTCTTGGGCGTAAGAGAGGGCAGAACAGAGCAAGGTGGGAAAAACTAAACTGAATGCTGGGAAAAAGAAGACGGAGTCAGTGAGATGCCATGAAGCCACCGCAGGAGGCAGACGCGGCTGGGAGCTGGTCGTAAACTACGAGCCTCGTGGTAAAATATAAAGTAATAGAAATGGGTTAATTCAAGATGTAAGAGCTAGACAATAAGAAGCTAGAGCTAATAGGCCAAGCAGTGATTTAATTAATACAGTGTCTGTGTGATTGTTTCAGGAGTCTGGGTGGTCAGGGAACAGACAAGCAGCCTCTGACTACACTCACCCACCCCTCCACCAACCTGCTATTATTGCTCCACGTTGGTCACTAGTGATAAAAATAAAACAAACAACCAAAAACCAAAGAAAAAAGAAAAAAAAGAAAACCCAACAATTTGATTGTTAAGCATCCTAAAGGAGGGCAGATGGAATGCATTTTGCAGGTGCTGACAGTACCCATCACTATAACCAACCCATAGATGATGACCTTGTTATTTATAGCTGGGCTGCAGAGGAAAGACAAGACTAGGCACTGGAACCAAGTTGTGGTTCAGCAGTTGGAGTGGACGTGGAGACAGCCGTGCAGCGAGAGTGGGAAAAGTGACACACCAAAACATTTTAAAATTGGTAAAAACGTAGACTTGGTTACGGAGTTAGTCTATTAGCTTTGGCCTCCTGCTTTAATAAAATCTCAACAATAACCTAATGTAAGTATTGGCTTTATGTCCTCCAAAAACTGCAACACGAGTCATTGCAACTGCATCCTAGGTTTCAGGTAAAACACATCACTTCCTAAGCATTCTACATACAGCTCCCTGGTATTCATGGTGGTGGTATCATTTTCTAGCAACGTGTACCACTACAGGAGCTATTTGGCTATTGTGCAGACTTTACTGGATGTAAGACATAGTGAATACATCACCACCTCTTCTGTGAGGGTCTCTTCAAGCTATCCTGCTGGCAGAAGGATAACCCAACAAGAGGCAAGATGAAACTTGGTACAGTGTGACCTTCGTTGGCCATCACACGTTCTAAGTTCTGAGTCTGACCCCGTGTGGTTTATTTTAGCTTTATTTAACTACAGCACGATTTGAAGGGAGGGAAGTTTGCTGACGACAATTAACTTGGTCCTATGTCCACAATGAGGCTTAAGAGATGTTTATATTGAAACCCTTTATAAAATACATATTTTATAAATAAATAAAGATGGGTGTTGTTGACTAGAGACAGAGCTCAAGATAAGGGTCTAGGAAGACTGACTAGGGTAACCACAATGACTGTGGGAGTTAGGATTGCCCTGGCCCTAAAGTCACACAGAAATTACTTAGGCTGCTGTAAAGCACAAGTGACATCTCTCATAAGGCTGGTTTGTTTGTAGACTGAGAAGCAATGTTCAAGATTTAGGGAGAAAAGTCCGAGACAAACAAACAATATTGTAGGGGATTTGGGTGAAGCCTGTCCCTGCAGATAGGAAAGAATCACCAGGATATAAACTACATCCTTTCCCAGTGCTCTGGGTCGAGGAAGTCAGGCAAACATCTCCTTCTTTTGAAGAGACAAGCCTGGATGTTTAACTTTCCTGGCTTCTCTTGTGTATATTTGGGTGTACAAGAACTTAGTCTTTAAATGGCTACATGAAGACACTGTCATTGTCTTAAAGCAGCTCTTACTAAGTCTAGATTTTTGTAGTTTTGAGATCATTTATTTTCATGAAAATACCATGAAATGGATGCAGAATAACAAATCATGTCAGCCTGGTATAATGAAAAATGACGGAAATTTCAGCAAGGCTGTGTCATATACTGAGTCTGAGACCTTATCTCAACCAAAATATTATTAGTAAATAATTTATTGGATGCATCAAACCATACAGTTTCATGAAAATGACTCTACATTGTGTCTCTGTACAATAAAAACAAAAGTCTTATTATTGTATGAGAGAAAATTAATAGATAATTGCATTTTGTGAATATTCTGTAATTTTATTATATTTAAAAATTAGTTCAGATGACAACTAAGGTAACTAAAATGAGAAGGTACAAAATAAAAACAAGAACTTTCCGCAAATAGCTCAAAAAATGGGGTGTTCTTAGGACCTCATTAATTAGCTATTTGTTTTCTATATATAGAAATTTGAAATCCCCAAATTATCTTTTCAGAATTCCATAGTAGCTGTGACTCTAAATTTCAGTTCTTTTCTAGACAACTGTTATACCTGTGAGAGACTAAAGGGCAGAGAAGGCAGAAGTCGCCTCCCTGTTGCTTTTGCAGCTAGCTAGCAATCTGGCTATGGGTATGTGAATAATTATAAGCACTTTCCAGGGTTTATTCTTTGTATCTTTTTCAAAAGTAACCTCCTTAAACCAGAATTTTAAATTAAGACCCTGAGTTGTCTATCTTCTTTCTCTGCTATATTTTTTGAGTTTATTGTATAAGAATGCATTGATGGATTCTTTGTTTCATTGTCATTGATTAGTTTTTGGACCTTTCAATTAAGTTTTTAGGAGGAGGATGCTACAGCCTATTCTCTTTCCTGTGTGTATTCAGCCTTAGTAGGTAGTGGCAAGTGTGATGGGGAATAGAATAGACGACAGTCAATTGCAATGTTTGATTCCTAGGGTCAGTATGCAGAATTATGTTATGTCTTGTATCTGGAATAACCCCAAAGTTTTGTATGTTGAAAAGTTAGA
>JAQHUG010000383.1:1257239-1274569 GCA_028555095.1 Dicrostonyx torquatus | reverse complement strand
TTTTTTTTAAAAAAATAGAAATCCAATATGGTTAAAATTGGCCATTTCCTTGTTGTATTTCATTTAGCTCTTGGCTGATAGGATCAGTGTGATGAAGGACATGAAACTTCTTGGGAATGATAACAGATGGTGGCTAGCAAGAGCATACAGCCAGCAGTAAGAGGAATCATCCAAAGTGGATGGAAACAGAGACTGCTCGTTCGTTCCCTGACTGCTCAGACCCAAGTAAACACGCAGAAACTATATTAATTACAACACTGCTGGGCCAATTAGCTCTTGCATATTTCTAGCAAACTCTTACATCTTAAATAAACCAATTTTTATCATTTTATATTTTACCACGAGGCTCGTGGTTTACCGGCAAGGTTCCAGCATCTGTCTCCTGCGGCAGCTACATGGTATCTCTCTGACTCAACCTTCTTTTCTATCTCTGCTTGGAATTCCCGTCTTGCCCTACTCTGTGCTGCCATAGGCCCAAAGCCACTTCTTTATTAACCAATGGTAATAAGACATATTTACAGCATGCAGAGGGGAATCCCACATCAAGAAGGTGTGAGTTCAGGTACCTGAAGTGGAGGAAAATGGATAAAGTAAAAGAAGGAAGACACACAGAAAGATAAACTCCCATTATATATGGGACCTAAATAAAGTCAAACTATCAGTAGGGTAATGACTGCTATAGTTTAGAAGTGATGGTGTAGAGGAAAAAATGGAGAAAATGGAGGCTGTAGATGCTCACACTGTCCATGCAGAGAAATATGTGCAGCATACTGGACCCCATTAATATGTGCAACTAATAAATAGTAACTATATTTTTGTTTTACGTCTTTAGAGACAGGGCCTCATCTATATCCTTGCATGGCCTAGAATTGACTATATGGACCAAGGTAGGCTCAAAACCTTAATAATCCCTCTGCCTCAGATTTGAGTGCTGGGTCTGTAGTTGTGAGTCTCCATGCCTAACAATAATCTTCTGTGATTAATTATGTATGCTAATGGTAGCCTTTGAATGATATGTTATCTATCTATTGTGAGAGAATACTGTGGAATTTTTAGATGAGAAACACAATATACCATTTCCCAGCCATATTTATTTTCATAAAATAGAAATTTATCAAAAATTTAAAATTTCTAATTTTAGTTTTCTAAAATTAGAAATAAATGATACTCAATTATCTTAAGATAACACTGTATGTGGAATTTTAATCAGCCAATTAAAAATATCTATCGTGAGCCATATCTTGGTAAATAGGTGAAAAATATTGAGCATTTGGGGAAGGTCATGTCTCAGCATTGTTTGGAAAACCAAATTATTTTTGCTTCTAAAAATATATACATATATACATATATATATCTAGTATTGCATGTGTGTGTATACCAACATCATCACAGAGTATTACAGAATACTATCTAGAACATTCTTAGTGAAAGAAACCATGCTGTAAGCAATTTTTAGCCAACCAAAATTGTGTTCACAGCAGAAAGAGAAAGCACACAACTTAAAATATGTAAGAATGCACAAGCTATCCGAACATAGATTTCTACTGACAACACAAAAATAATCAAAGAAAACTAAACTACCAGAAAATGGGTGGGGAAAAAAGCCTGGTTGCATTCCTGTAAATGATCTGAACGTTTAACAAAGGGAACTATTGACACAACAGACAATTAAATGTTATACATCTTGAAAATATAGAAATATAAGATGATAGACTGCTGACTGGATTGACCCTAAGCATCTAAGCGATGTGCACCAAGGCACAGTAGGACAGAGGTTAAACTCATCTGTCTTATCAGTAAAACAACACCATAATAGAATAATAACAGTGGCATTCATTTATGTCATTATGTAAAAGAGATGTTTGCAGGAAAAACTGAAAAAATAAAACTCTAAGACCCTTTATTCACCAATGTTTTATTTATAAAACAAAAGTCATGAATAATATAAAAAATAGATAATCCTAGTAGAAAACATCAATTCATCTTTGTCCTATCAAAGACTCAAAATAATAAAATACATATACAAAAAAAAGTTTATCAAGTGAATGGTTTTAAATAATATATCATATATCATAAATTTTAAAATTGAAGATTAAATTAGCTGGGTTTGTTTTTTTGTTTGTTTGTTTGTTTGTTTTTTCTTTTTTTTTCTTTGCTGTGAAGAAATGCCTGGCCAGCATCAACCTAATGAAGAAAGGTTTGGAATTTTGGCTTAAAGACTGAGGCACTTCAGTCCAGCAAGGGCAGAAAGGGTTGAAAGCAGGAATTTTGATGCATGGTTACGTTGCATCTGTAGCGAGGGAGCAGAGACCGGAATGAGAATGGAGTTACAAAACCTCAATGCCACCGCGTGACCCACTTCCTTCAATCAGCCTTGACTTCCTGGAGGTTCTACAGTCAGTCACGATTGGCCCCTTGACTTCTGGGGAGCAAACATACAAACACGTGAGCTGATGTGGGCTATTTCCCATTCAAAGCTCGGTGCTCCACACCTGACCTTTATAAATGTATTGCCGTCTTTATCGCACAGAAATGAACTTATCCTACCTCCAAAAGTTCTTGATTTCTTCAGCAAATGAGTCAGTTCATTAAGTTTGAATTTGACTTCTCTCAATTCTCAAAACACAGGCAAAAGACAGAGAGATTCTTTGCCAGAAAAGCGATAGACTTCATTGCTCACTAGTGTCCTCTAGTCTCCTCTGAAACCTCATGAGCTGAGACTTCACTGTCCACATTCCTTTTGGCTGTTTGAATCTTCCTAGAAAATTCCCATGAGCTCTGCTTTCAGCATTTTCAAGTTTCCATAGCCCAGAGAACATAACTCTTCCACATCCTCTACAAAGACAACCCAAAGGCCTAAGATGTACACACTCTGGTTTATTACAGCAGTGGCTACCAATCTCGGTACCAATTTTCTATACTAGTTATTTTTCTTGTTGTTGTAATCAAATATCTGACAAGAAACAAATTAAGGAAAAATACGCTTTTAAAATCTGAGAGGTATAGAGGCCAATGAAAGAAAAACAGAAGGAGAATGGGACATCTGGCTACATTATATGTGTATTATATCTTCTAAGAAACAGAGAGAAAGCCACCCCACAAATTCTCAAAAGCCCACCCCAGTGACTCTCCCCCTTACACAAGGCTCTGTCTCCCAAAGGCTCCACAACTCTTAAAGAAAGAAGCACCAGCGGGTGGCTAAGAACGCAAATTTGTGGGCCTGTAAGGCTCTTGTAAAGCACAGCAAAGGAAAGGTAAGAGAGACGGGGACCAGGACAAAAGAAAGAGGGGAGCAGCTAAGAGAACTATATGTAGCTAACTATATACAAAGAAGGATGAAGTGTAGTCATTTCCACAGTGAAGAAATAATGTAGATTTTCCTTTCCCAAACTCAAAGGAAGTAAAAGATAAATAGCGCAAGTGAATAAAATCGTCAATAAGCACAGACATATTAAATACTTCAGTTTTCGACTAAAAATAAAGCACTGCCTCATTCAAGGAATACTTAGTGAAAATTAAGGAACAAACATCAGTCGATTGGACAGCAATGAGAGCAAATATATAGTCTTTATAATTTTACAAGTTTGTACAACCTCAACTAAATGAGTATTGATGTGAACTTTTGCTGTAATTGAATCTAGATGCTTCTTTTAATCACTGCTCTGTTATTTTGTGCAGTCTACTCATTTTGTGCATTGCATAAACTTACATTTAGGAAAAATTATGTTTTTTTTTAATGTTTCAGGCTGGTAACGTTCAACTCCCATAGTCTTCAATCCTAGATGAATTGTGATATTTAATTCCATTTTTATTTTTGGTTTCTACGTCATATATAATGCTCTATTTGTCTAGTCTCTGTTCTTCATGTCCCAAAATGTAGTTCGTTTTTTTTTTTTTTTTTTTTTTGGTTTTTCGAGACAGGGTTTCTCTGTGGCTTTGGAGCCCGTCCTGGAACTAGCTCTTGTAGACCAGGCTGGTCTCGAACTCACAAAGATCCACCTGCCTCTGCCTCTCGAGTGCTGGGATTAAAGGCATGTGCCACCACCGCCCGGCTCAATGTACTGGTTTAAACCACTATCAATTTATTATTGCTCTTGAGTCTCTGGCTAACTAAACATATTTGATGCTTTGATCTCGATTTGGAGGATTTGAGGTTCAATTTTCTTCTCTCTTTTCCAGGCTTGGATGGGTTGATGCTAGAAGCCCTTGACTTAGATCAAATCCTGTTTGTCCTGGTGTCTGTCTCTCTCATCTCACTAACAGACTCCATTCAACATGTTCTCATAATCATGGCAGGGGTCCAACTAGGAAAGAGACTGTATGAATAGAGAGCTTCATCACTTGTAATCGCCTGGGAAGAGAAATTCAATGAGAGATACACTCGATTGCCTTTGGGCATGTCTACGGGGGAGGGGGTTGTATTTATTAAGTGAATCAATGTAGAAAGCCCTGTCCACTGTAGGCAGCACCATTCCCTAGGCAGGGGTTCCCGAACTGTGTAAGAGCAGAAAAATAAAGAGAGCACAAGCAAGCAATAGGCATGCATATTTTTTAATCTCTGCTCTGGACTGAGGATATAATGTGACGAGCTACTTGCAGTTCCTGCGGCTTTGATTGCTCAACAATACTGGACGCTAACCTGCAATTGTGAGCCAAATAAACCCATCTCCCCTTAAGTTGCTCTTTGCAGAGATATAAAAATATCACAACAAAAGAGATGAAACTAGGACACCAAACTTTACATTTTATAAGCTTGCCATTGACCTATTGGTCAAAGTAAATCAAATAACCAACTACAGAATTAATCTATAGGTTGTTAACACATAGTATGAGAGAATATCTGGAATATCTGAAAAATCAGAGTTATTAATTCAATGAGTTCACCACAGACTGCCTGATGAGCTATTGGGAGATGGACTCATTACATTTGGACATTGTTCAAAGGCAGTAATAGGGCCCATAAAAGTTTTGATTATGTTTCTCTAGATTAAGAGGAATAATTAACTTTTTTTTTCATCAGCATAGGAGAAAGAAGTGCACATTCTTGAACACACTGTGGATATGAAGCAGAGAACTGAAACTATAAAATTAATATGCATGATATAAACCTACTTTTGATCTTGTATTGACATAAGAAATAGAAACATACATTCTGCAGCAATAAACAAGCAACAGTTGAGGGAAGATCGCTTTAGAGGGTTGAAAGTGGCTGCCATGGGTAACTTCGTAGAAAATGAATTTTTAGAATAAGAGACATAGACCAGTCATTGAAATTAATGTTTTATTTATACATGATTTTCAGTACTTGTTTCCTTTAAAGAATGGCAAGTAAATTTCTAAAATTTATCTTGAATATATCTTTCACTCAAGCTTAATTGCAAAGCTAGGATTCGTAAGTGAGTGAACTAATAATCACAATTCTATTAAAAATAAGAAAGTTTCACATTTTGAAAATCTTTTCTCCTATAGCTTTTGGCTTCCCTCCTACATGCACAATAAATGCATCTTTCCACTCTAAGTATCTACCAAACTGATATAGTGCCATGTGGATTTTTTTGGCAGCTTAGGTGTGGGGATCATCTCCTAGTACACTTCTCCTGGTACAATGGTGATAAGACACAAGAAGAAACAATATTGAAAACCTGGCAATTTTGTTGGTTTCATGCTTCTAATACCATCCAACTCAAGAAGGAAGGGCACACACAGTGTTTAATTATAGAATTCGACATATACAGCTAATACAACTGATTCTTCTAACCAATGGTCCAAAGATGTAGCTTAGTAGAAATGTGTTTGCCTGGTATACACAATAAACCGAATTCTATTTCAAGTACCACACGACACAGCACATGGATACATTGCTAGAAGTGTCAGAAATGCTGATTGGGGTGCCATATGTCTGTGATCTCACATTCCAGATGAGGATGATCAAAAGTGTAAGGTCAAGGCCAGCTTAGACTGCACAGTGAGACCCAGTCTTACCAGTCTTAAAACAAGGGCACACACACACACACACACACACACACACACACACGTGCGTGCACATATAGACACACATAAAATATAAATTATACACATATATGCTTATTTTTGTTTTAAATTATTTTTAGCTTTTATTCTTCCATCACTCCCTATTTCATTTTATTTTTTTCTTTAAAATTCTTTTCCTTTTTTAATTATGAATTTTTTTTAGTACCATCTTTTCTTATTTTATGTAGCTATCCTCCCACCTCACCCTTCTCCCCCACCCCTACCCCCATCCACTCCTCAGAAAGAGTAAGGTTTTCCATGGGGAGTTAACAAAGTCTGACACTTCACTTTGAGGCAAGACCAAGGGCCTCCCCTCTATATCTAGACTGAGCCAGGTATTCCTCTAAAGAGAATGAGTCCCAAGGTGTCAGTTCAAGCACTAGGGATATATCCTGGTCCTACTGCCAGTGGCCCCATAGACTGCCCAAGCCACACAACTGTCCCCCACATTCAGTGGGCCTAGTTTGGTCCTATGCAGGTTCCCCCACAATCAGTCCTGAGTCAGTGACCTCTTGCTATCTCAGGTTGTCCTTTTCAGTGGGTATCCTCTGCATGATCTTGACCACTTTGCTCATATTATTGATCCTTCCTGTCTTAGTCTGGTGTCTGGTAGCTCGGCCCAGTGCTTCATTATAGATCTCTGTATCTGCTTCCATCACTTGCTTAATGAAGGTTCTTTGATGACAGTTAAAGTAGTCATCAATCTGATTATAGGGGAGAGTCCAATTTAGTTGTCTTCTCCCCTGTTGTTTAGGGTCTTAGCTGGGTTCTGGTGTAGGAGGGTTCTTCTGTATTTCTTTGCTTTCATTGGTTAAATAAGGATTCTGCCTGGCCTGTAGAATAGGATACAGCCCTTAGGTGGGCAGAGTAGACAGAATGGAAGGTGGTGGAAGAGAAGGAAGTGTGACAGATGTCATGATTCTCCAGCCTGAGATGGACACTGATTAGACTCATGCCGGTAAGCCACAGTCAAGTGGTGATACATAGTATCAGAAATGGGTTAGTTTTAGATATGAGAGCTAGCCAAGAAAAGGCCAGTGATAATGGGCCAGGCAGAGTTTAAATGAATATAATTGTCATGTGGTCATTTCGGGCATAAGCTAGCTTGCGGCCGAGAGCTGGGAGGGAGGAAACAAAAGGGCCTGCGTGCCTCTCAGGGCTGGGAACACAATCTGCATCCTCCAATTTTCAACAGGGTTCATCCTTGTAGATTCCTGGGAATTTCCCTAGTGCCATGTTTCTTGTTAGCCCTTTGATGGCTCCCTCAATCAAGATCTCTCTCTCTCTCTTTTTTATTTGCTCTCCCTCTCTATCTGCCCCCCCAGCAGTCTTGAGTATCGGATTCCTTTATCTTTTTCCCCTCTTCCCCTTTCCCCTCCGACCCCCTCACACTCCCAATTTTTTCAGGAATTCATGTTTGTTTCCCTTTCCCAGGGGAATCCCTGGGAATCTTTCTTAGGGGAATCTTTCTTAGGGTTCTCCATGTTACCTATCTTCTCTGGGGTCATGGACTATAGGCTGGTTATTCTTTGTTTTATTTCTAATATCTACTTATGAGTGAATTCGTACCATTTTGTCTATCTGTGTTTGGGTTTCCTCACTCAGGCTGTTTTTTTCTAGCTCCATCCATTTGCCTGCAGATTTCAAGATGTCATTGTTTTTTTTAACCGCTGAATTTATTTTTAATTAAAATAGAATTACTTCAGTTTCTTCTTTCCTTTTCTCCCTCCATCCTTTCCCATGTAAGCTCTCCAGAAACCCTGGCATACCCTCCTCAGATTAATAGCCTCTTTTACTTTATTATTGTGATATACCTGTGTGCCCTCAGGTTGTGTGTGTGTGCATACATATTTGTGAGAGTATGTGGATATGCCCACATATATAAATGAGCCCCTTATTGCCATCCAATATAAAGTGATCATATATGCACAAACAACACAACCTCAACAGGTTGTTCATGGATATTTAAAAAAATAAATGTTAGTGTCATACTTTGAAGTGATATTTTAAATTTTTGTCATTTTATTGTGTCTCACTAAGATCCAGTGATATTAAGTTTTGCCTAAAATACAAATTTTGCATGTAAATATTGAACTATATTAAAATAATATGAAATTCGCAAAATTTCTTTAAGGCAAAAAAATACACATAGTATGAATTTGTTATCTCTCTGTGCTCATGTTGTAAGGTCTCCCACAGCATACATTATATTACAGTCTATTTACTACAGTGGAAAAATACGTAAAATCTAGGAAATTCACATAAGGATGATGCATGTTGCCTTTATTTTATACAAAAAATGTCTCCCATGAATGCTAACACATTTCAAACTTAAACAAAATTACTATTATTAAAATCCCATTATTAGAACTTAACTCTTCCTTGGATTCTTTTGCTGCTGATATTTAAAAATTAAGGTATTTCATAGATAACTAGTGTTTTTTTTTTTTTTACAGATTATACACAGAACTGTGGACTTGAATTCTGTCAGTCTATAAATTCTTCCTTTATGTGGAACGATGATGGACAATTTCATAGTTTTGTAAACAAAGTCCCCTGAAAAGGTGATTTAAGGACAAGCGCACTATTGAACAGCTTTGTAAACATGCGTCATTTCAGGAGATAATAAGGGCCGAGCTTTGTTTCTCAGAGGAGGTAAATGCAATGCTGAGGTTTTATGGGGCGTGTCCCTGTCAAAGCTAGACTGGGAAGACCATTCTCTCAGGAGTCTATACTTCAGACCCATGCCAATGATGTCTGATTCTCTGGTTTTTTTGGAGTATTAGTGTAATACAACTGAGTAATTCTCACTCATTCATGGAAAATTTGAAGTTAGGATTAAGCAAAATTATTGTGTACTATTAAATCAATCAAATTGGAACTCATCTATAAGTATATATATATATATATATATATATATATCTTTTAGTGCTTTAGTTTTATTTAAATTTCTTCTTTTTGAAGAGCATGGCTATTTTATTATAAGTAAAGATTATTTTGCCTTTCAAAACTTTAAATACATTAAAGTACATTGAAAAACTACAAGATAAGCTTTAGGGGAACACATGTTCTCAATCTGTTATTTTTCTGAAAACTTGAAAGGTGGGAAAATTTTGAAATATACATCTTAGTATAAGTAGAAGACTAAAGAAATGTTCAGTAATTGACTTCAATCTTGAATTTTTCCTGGCAAAGATAACTTGCACAGGTTGTGTATGGGAAGAACTCGTTTCTGTATATTGTTCAGTAACCAACATTCTGTAAGTTGGAGATAAACACAGTGAAATTATAGACTGTAAATGCAGAGATTTATCACTGGACAGAAACAGTCTTTTTCAGGAGAGTAGAAAAATATAATTCAGTCACATGTTGAGACTATTAGTAATTAATGATTTCAAATTTATTGAATGCATTGATTATTCAAAATGGCTTATTAAATATAAAGATGACTAAGGTTGAAAAGTTGCATCAGCAATTTACTTCTCTTGCAGAGAAACTGAGTGCCGTTCCTAGAATCCACATCAGAGGGCTCGCTACTTCCTGTGACTCCAGCTATGGAGTATGTAACACCCTCTTCTGGCCCCTTTAAGCATTGCACTCAAGTATATGTACACATAAACCCCAAAAAAGGAAGGAAGGACAGAAGGACGGATGAAAGGAAGGACGGAAGGAAGGAAAGAAAAAAATAATGAACATAGTCCAAGCATTATTTTTTCTTTATTGTTAAACACTGAAATACTGTACGTAAAGCAATTTAGGGGAGTAAGGGATGATTTGGTTTATAGTTTTAGAAGATACAGCCCACTATGGTGAGGAAGTCAAGATGGTTATCCCACAGTAGCAGGAGTGTGCAGTTGGTACCCCTCACCTCCCGAAGAGTTGGAAGCAGACAGGCAGTATGGGTGGGCTATGAAACCTCAAGCTTTGCTCCTGGTGACCTACTCCCTACTCCCTCCTTCAAGGCTCCACCTCCTAATTAGGACACAACTTCCCAAAGTGTCACCACCAATTGTGGATCAAGTGTTCATACAAAGGAGTCTGTGAGGAGCTTTTCACATTCACACCGTAACAATCCACTACTATTTTGTCAATATTTCCGAGGAAACAAGCGTCACATCTGTAGACAGCAATGGGGCAGGGATTCAGACTTCATTGTGAATGTTAACCCACGGAGTATTGACTGAACAAGATGGCCTGCAATGAATGTTATGGAGATGGAGCAACTGTAGTGCTCTGGATCACAAAATGAGACTCCAACAGCTAGGATCACTCTAAAATATTTAGGTTCAATGGGTCTAGCTGCTGCATAGCGATGATTCTAGACAATAACACATAAAGAATTGCAACTGCAGGAGTAGGGTCTAAGGAATTACTGTATAACTTAATCAAAGGATAAAGGACTAAAGATGTTATACCAAGTCAAGAGACTCTAGAAGACAAAATGTCATTGTCCCTAGGTATTTATGGATTCATGGAAAGATCCTACACCTTATACTGTTAGGGGTTCATTAGCTTTAGTTTTTCTGCACGTGAAGGAAGTAAGGAGCCTTAAGAAAGGAGCCAGTGTTATCTATATCACAATGAATTTGCTCTGAATTATTGGCTTGCTAAAGCAGATGAAACCTTACAGATTCGTGGAAATAGGATATTATTATGTTTTAAATATTCAGAAGCTTTCTGACCTCATTAAGGAAGAAATATAATTTAATTTTTATGTATTCTTTATTATTTTTAACAGTTTCTTATTAATTTTTAATATTCAAGTGTTTTTTTCCCCTAAACTTAAGTTCATCCAGATTTAGCTCTATCTTTGAAGACGTCATCATTCCCATCCTGACCATACAGAAAAGCGGATCATACTGAAACCAGCATTGCTTGAAATTGTCAGAGCACTGACGTCACCAGCAACCCAGGGGTCTGGAGGCAAATTCAGACGGCCAGAGCCAACACCAGGAGCCAGTAGACTAAATGCTGGTAAAAAGGACATTTCTTCAGGTTTTGCACAGCTTACTTGGAGGGTGAGAAAAATCAGGGAGTAATGTGCATTTGACTAAAAATGCTAAAAGGGTACGCCACAGTGTGCACGTTATCCCCCCAAACACCTGCCAGCTTATCACGGTGAAATGGTAAGTGATTGTTCTTGTCACTCTGATGAGGAATAGGAGGAGGAAGCAGCTGGGGCTGAGAATTCTCATACCTATTAAAACCAGGTGGTGTTATGCCATATTGTACAAAACTGGGATTATTTTTAAAGGATGTTCCTTGACCTGAGAGACTCCGTTTTAATCGTATTTTGAAGACAGATAGCTGTGCATCTGAGTGGAAAAAGGAGAACCACCTGTTCAGTACACACCACTGGTAAGCCACTATTCCTCGGAGCTAAAGGGATACCGTCCTAAGTCTACCAGGGCAAATGGAGACTGTGAGGACATGAGAATATTAAAATAATATCATGAAAAGTAAACTCAGTAATTTATCAGAGACACCAGTCGAGGACGGTATGTCCTTTGCTTGCCTCTGCCCCATAGATGGACACCTGACATTGTGGTGATCATGGCTCTCACTCACCCCTCATCTTGTTGAATGGTGAATGATCAAGGACCAATAGTCACAAAATTTCTGACTGTTTCAACTAGGCTTGGTTGAAGTTATCTGCTCAAATTGGTAGTGGCCCATCTTCCAGTTTACCCGTCCGTACCTGCCATCTTCCTTTTCACTTTTCTTCCGTTCATCTGGACCTGTTTCTGTGCTTCTTCACCTTAATCCTATAGCTCAACTCTAAAGCTGCGCTTTGACTTTATCTTAGGCCTACATTAGCATCACCACAGTCTCTTCTTCTTCTATGTTGTTCGTTATCTTACCAATACAGTCTTGTCAGCACTTACCGTCAGGCTTCAGGCTTCTTTAAAGTTTCTGATCACTTTACTTCTTCAACCCTTTGCAGCTATTCTGCAACACACACACACACACACACACACACACACACACACATAGACACATTATGTGATGTACAATGTGTGATTTCAGAGGTAATATCAAAAAGTGATATTGGAATAAATGAATGTGTAGTTGGCCAGGCTTACCAAAATAAGACAGAATATTTGACAAGAAGTATTTCTCGTTGTCTGACAGAGTTCACTCTGAAGAATAATGAAGGTTTATCACCCAGGAGAAATTCCTTTCCCAGAACCTTGTTTTCCTTAGGGATGGAGTATTTTCTGAGTCCTAGCTCCCACTGGGCTTGCCTAAAATGAGAGGGAAGTGATCCTTATGAAGATCGTAGCCAAGGGACACAGGAGAACATAATATTAGTTTTGTAGTTAATATTTGGGATTTTAGTTGTCCAGGGGTTCTTTGCTGCAACGTTCTTGGGTTTGAAATGTTAAAAAAAAAAGATGGCAACCAAAAAAGAATCAGAGGCCATAGAGATATTTCAATGTTCAGTTCCCAGAACAGATGAGGAAGAAGAGTTAATAAAATCCGCCAGGATATCCTTGGCAGCCCTCATCCCATGAATTAAATAATGTAAGAGAGAGAGAGAGAGAGAATTAAAAGTAAATGGTTGAAACAAAACAAAACAAAGCAAACAAACGAAAAAATCTGTTAGAGGGATGTGGAATGCGTTCAATGAACTCATCTGTAGGACAGGCTGAAATAAAGAGCTGGTAACTTGAAGATAAGTCACATAGACAGTTCCTCGTGAAGTACAAGGAAAAATAATTGGTGGCCCTTCAAAAGACACTAGAGAGCAGAACAGCTAGGAACTCCAGGACATTTGCAAAAGTGTCACATTCAGAATCAGACTTTTGGAAGGAAAAGAGAGTGCAGGACAGGAGAAATATTTAAAGTTGAAATGGCTAAAGGCTTTCTAAGGCGGGGGATAGATGGTAAACCTCAGATCCATGAAAGACCAGAGAACTAAAGGTATGGTAAGAGACTGTAGTAAAGAGGGGAAGCTATGTCTCCATCGAGGAGCCGCATTCCTGGCTCCCGGCTCCCCACTGCGGGCCTGCTTTTGGCCCTGGCTTGCTTATACCCGGATTAATTACACACAAACTGGATTCATTTAACAAACTGCCTGACCATTAGTTCTAGCCTCTATTGGCTAACTCTTACATCTTATTTCAACCCATTTTTAACAGTCTGTAAGTCACCACAAGATAGTGGTCTTACTGGGAAAGATTCAGCATGTCTGGCTATTTCATGGTGGGCTCTCACACTTCCCTTCATCCCAGCCTTACATCTTGTCTATTCTGCCCACCTAAGGGGCTGCCCTATCAAAAGGCCAAGGCAGTTTCTTTATTAACCAATGAAAGCAACCCAAATGCAGAAGGACCCCCCCTACACCAAGAGACAGATTTGAATATATCTTATTTGAAACTCAGGAAACGAAAGATGAGCAGAAAACTCTTGATTATAGCCATTGAGGGGTAGAGTCACCCAATCTTCAGAAGAAAAAGGAAAGTAATTACAGTAGAAGCCATTGAAGACACCCTGCAAGTAATAAGGTACCGTGACTTAAATACGGAAAATGTCCTACCCACTTAGGTTTATGCAATCAGCAGTTGTCTTTCAAAAGTGAAAGACATATATTTACTATATTAAATTCCCCCAAATAATAAAGTATTGTGGGTTAGTCAGCAGCATGTCTGCCTTGTAAGAAATTTTAAAAGAGTTTGTCAGAGAGGAAGAAAAATCACATAATTCATTATTTAGTCTGTGTGATGGAAAGAAAACTGTCTGAGAAAGACGGAAGGAAGACAAATTAGGACAACATCATTGGTCTTGCTTTTGATTAATCTAAAAGATAGCTGGCTAGAGTAGCGGTGGTAACAACACACCCAGAGTGTATTGCTTGTGGATGAATTAAATGAGCAACGACATCATAAAGTGAAGGAGAAAATGCCTAAGCACACTGTGTTATAAAATCCTCGAGCTAGGAATGAAGGAACACATGTTGAAGACAGTGAACATGAATTCAAAACTGTTTATGTCTTCAAACTAAGGGGAAAGCTACTTCTAAGTAAGTTCAAGTAAATGTTTCGGGGAGTCCCAAAATAGTTAAAAGACGTACGATGCATTTAGTCTAATCCAGAACAGCTTTCTCACACCCACCAGCCCTCTTCCACAAAGGTTGCCATTCATCTGCTCATGCCCAGAAACTGGGTTGCCTTGCTGGGTTAACTTGCTCAGTTAACAGAGACGAAACTTGGAAGGGAAAGGAGTAATCATATCCAGTGTTTTCAACCGACCACAGAGCCAGTTTTCCCAGCCCATGGGGCTCACTTCTGTGATCGTTGCTTGAACCCGTGATGAGAATGCTCTGTTCCTAAGTCTTGTCCAAATGTAAGCGTTTCCAATCCAGAAAGAACAAGTTGAACAAATGTTATTCACATTTCATCTTGTGATAGATTAGAATGTCCTGTGTCCTACTATACTCTTTAATAAAATGCTATTGTTCAGTGCTTGCATATATTCTTTCTTATATGTCCTCCTTTCACGAAGCTTGAGTTCTTTTTTAATGGAACTTTGTATAACTCTATATACATTATACAATATATGAGTTTCTCGGTGAGATTTTAAATGCACATATGAGCATTCCTGCATTTTCCCTATAGGCCTATCATGTACTGGGACCATAGTCAATCCCTCAGAAGCCTCCAGTTTCCCTGCTCTCTCTGCTAAACCTCCTTTTATCCTTTTTCCCTCCTAGTTCTCATATAAGAGACAAAAATTGTAATAATATTTTCTAAGTTATATCACTTAGTATGATGATTTTCAGTTTTATGTCTTTCTTGAAAATTTATGCAAAGGCGTTCTCTTTCTTCTTGCATGATGTTCCATTGTGTGTGCCCATCATATTGTCCTTAGCCCTTCAGCTCATGATGGGTTTTTAGGCTAATTCCACTGCCTGGCTAAGTGAATAGTACCGTGGTATATATGCCTAAACAGGGCTCTGTATTTCCGGTCCTTCAGGGCATTGAGAACATGAGTTCTTCGTGTTTTCCTATCCAGAGATTTCCTCTGTTTGTCCTAATGACACATCACACTTAGAAACTTTTTCCTTTTCCCTTTGACGTTTTTATTTAAGCTTGTAATTTTGTGTGATTTTTAACATTCCACGTGGTTTTGCTTCTATCCCTGTTTTTTTTTTTTTTAATTATCTCCAACTGCTGGGAAATTTCAGGGGCTGTTATTTCAAGTTTCTCTTAGTCCCACCGAGGACTCAATAAACATTACTTCAATGAACATTCATGATCCAACAAAAACCTTGTTACTTGGTCAAAGCACGGTTTCTCAAAAACGCTTATGAATGGAAACAAAAGTCAATGAAAATTTTTTTCTAAGTGTTACTTGCACTTCAGGAGCCTAGAGGTTCATCTGGTTATCTCAGGGCATCTGTAATGGTGTCTCGGAGCAGACAGCACTCACTAGGCAGAGTTAGCTGGCTCTGTTTGCCAGGGACCATGAACACCTTTTATTCTGGCCTTGTTCTCAATTTGTAAATTCAATCATTGACATTTCTTCTTGTTTCTTTACTGTTGATTCCCATTCCAAATAAGAACCATTACTAATGATATTATTGTGATGATGATTACGAAGATGGAAAGTGACCCTGCATAATATGTCTTGCTACGTCGGTGAAGACCAGAGGACGGCTTTGTGTGGTGATTCTCTCTTCTACCTTTACATGGGTTCCAGGAGTTCAAACTCTAATCATCAGGCTGTGTGGCAAATTCCTTCACTAACTGAGACATTTTGTCTCTCTCACATTCTAGTTTTAACCAGTACTTATAAAGTCAATCAAAACAGGATATTTTACTTTATAAAAATCCTCCTGGACTTACATTCATAGTCATTAGATATTTGAATAAAAGAACTAATTCCGGAAAAAATCATTGCAATATAAAATGCTAATAAAAGCTAAGCATTCTGAAAAACAAATTTATCAATCCTCATAGCTATCACTCAATCAATCACACATTCAAAATAAAATGAAAAAATTTTGGTTAACACTAAAGCAATTGTGTCTTCTCTAAAGACGGGAGTTTGAAATGAAATCTAGTAATCAAAATAGACCGTCAAGGCAGCTGGCTGAAGCCTTATGTTCCTTTCTTAGAATTCATCATCAAATCTGGAGAGAAAGCCTGTGTTTTAGGCTAAGCTATCATCTATGGTAAATAGTCTCTTAAATCATCACCTATCAGTTGCATGCTTGGGACTTGACCTTTGAGGAATTGGCTGAACTGGAGCTTCTGTCACAGTCTTTGAGCAGCTTCAGAGGGAAGGCAAAGAGCAGCCTAAATGCCAGCTAGTAAAAGCAAAGCAGGTGGTCCTTTTTCTCCTTCATTGTCAGTGTTCAGACTTTTCAGGTGAGCGTATCTGATCAGAAAGCCTGTCTTACATTTCAGGAGTTGAGCCAAAAGGGTGAACACGGCTTTAATATTAATTTATATCCAAATGTGATTCACTTAAATATAGTTAACATTTGAAATCAGACTGATACCATCATCCAATTGACTGGTCCAACACTGAAAGGTGTTTACTGTTAGATCACTTCCTAATGATCGAAGCTGTGGGGAAAAGCTTTGGTGTCACTGTAGTTATCTTTTCTACGCTATGAAGCTACCGGTCATACTCTGTGTTATACAGGAAATGCTTGCTACAGAATGACTCATGGCATCCCTGAGGTGGCGAATCAGAGTGAGTGGAGAATGTCCTTACTCTTACAATGTATGCTAATTGAACAATCCAGAAGACGCTGATTACCCACAGTGGGGGCATGCTGATTTTACTATTTCTCATTGCAAAAGCTAGACATTATGTGACTCCTCCTCAGGGATAGCAAAGTTTCCAAGGGACTTCCTGAAGCTTTGTAAAGACAGAAACTGGCTGCAAAAGTCTCTGAGGTAGCATAAACAATGCCAGACGTTGTCTTTATTTTCTGCTTTCCTTTTAAGCAGTCGTGTAGTCCTTGTCTGACAGAGATCGTCAATTTCCCTTGAGTACAGGCAAAATTTGGGCTTTGTTTTTCATCCACAGAATGGCCAAAGTGGTGAGATGGTTGTGCTGTCTTGTGTTTTGTGACACATGTGTTGTTGTGCTGTGTCTTACTGCACTGCATTGTGACAGGTTGTAGTGTGTTGATGTGACATGTATTTTGATTGGGTAGTGTTAGTATATTATGTCAGATGTGACCTTAGAAGGCTGGAGAGGGATTCTCTGCTGGTGTTCTTGACGAAAGCTGCCTGAGGAAAATGGCCCTTGTCTTAGTCAGTGTTTTATGGCTGTGTAAAAAA
>JAQHUG010000383.1:1237691-1255348 GCA_028555095.1 Dicrostonyx torquatus | reverse complement strand
GATCCGAGCATCCTCCCACAAACACAGACTCTTGCTTCTACAGCTGACAGAAGTTCACTTGGATTTGCTATGACTGAACCTCAAGAGGTAACCAGGCCAGAGAAGTGACTATCCATCAGCTTTGTCAGATTAAGGAATCCAATGAAGAGTATGATTCTGGCAGAACAGGTCTGACCTGTACTCCAGGGAAGAAGAGAGAGCTGCACGTGCTGATTCTCTGAGGACCCATGTGAGGAACTGACCTACCGAAAAGATTGTGATCAGTTTATAGTTTAGAAATTTCCTTAGTGGCTGGATAAAAGGAAGATACTTAGAGACTTACATGAGCGATACTATCCTTACATAAACTTATCCTGAAGGCTTATTTTAGATGACATACATAAAACGCTGAATATTTGAAGATGGCAGAATTATTTTTAATATCTTTTCTTAACATTACAATGATCACTTCAGTCTAATGATTTCTTAAAAGTTAATAGCAATATTCAGCCACAATAGATACAGATAAATAAGTATAAGAAGGGATAGTTTTACACTGAAATTAAAATATTCTAGTTATTGGAATAGGCATTTTCCTGAGTTTCCAACACTATAAATTGGCCAATCATAAAACATTTGGCTCATTTAGTGATGTAAATATTCTAGACATCTAAGTATTTCCTTGCATAGAACAAATATATCACATTTTCTAATTTCTCATTAGAAGTTAGCTCAAGTAACAGACCTTCAATTGTTCATGCTCACAGAAATGGAAGGAATAAATTTTCCAAAATTTTACATGTTTTCTGAAGATATATATTTGGGAACATCATCAACTAATTGTTTTTCAATAAAGATACTTTCAAGCAAATGTCAGCCAAGAGGCTAAGTTATAAAAATATTGATGATGTAAGGTATTTCTCTTATTTTTATTTCTGTAGATTATCTCTCTTCACAATAAACACAAGGGAAAATTAGTGGGTAAATTGTCTTTTTAATTAGTTATTATATATATATTTTAATACTGATAGAGTCAACAAAATAGCACACAAGATATTGATTTATTGATAGAAATTTTCTTATATCTGATATAGTCTTTCTTGTCCTTTGGCTGGAAAAATATGCTTTTAGAAAAATATTCAAGATTACAGGCAAAGTTAATATTCCATATATTTTGAGAACTTTTGCTTCAAGACTTTTAAATTTTTTTCTTCAGATTGTATTGAAAAGATTTTAAAATGGGGAACATTTCTCTAAAATTCTCAAAATTGTGAATCTAAATTTCCAGTTCTTGTCTAACGCTCTAGCAGTCTAATGAGTCATAGGTGGGCCACCATTCTCTCTGTGCCTATGTGGTAATTTCCTGATTACTGTTAATTAATGACATGTCACTGTTCATTTAAAATGAATGACGGAGTTGATTATTCAGCCCGGATACTGAAGCTGCTTGGTAACATGGCTCCAAATGCCAATGTTGGGTGGCAGTGCCAGGCTCAAGAGGACTGAGTGTTATTTACAGATTTTGCTAGAGTATTTTGAAATTAAATGTTTGTTTTCAGGAAACCTATACCTCTAAACTCATGACTGATTCTGTTTGCTTTATTTATCAGCGGCTTTGGTTGGACAATTAAGCAAATTGCATTTGCTCAGAAAGAGAAGGATTTGTTTGATAAATGCTTCAGAGGTGAGACCCTTTATGAACATGACTTTCCCTGTCTTTATCACATGCCGTGTGTGTGTGTGTGTGTGTGTGTGTGTGTGTGTGTGTGTGGTGGTGGTGATATGTGTGTGTGTGTGTGTGTACGTGTGTATGTGTGTGTAATTAAAGGTTAGAATTCTTCTTGGAGTATTCAGTTCTTAAAAGTCAAGATGTCTCTTTTCCTTACAGTTATTATTTTGGTACCAATTAGAGGATATAACCTTCTGCACTCCTACTAAGGATGGTTAGCAGGCCTGAATCAGTAAACAATCAGACCAAACCACAATGATAAAATAATCTACGCTTAAAATTCTCATTCCTACAAAGGAAACTATTGCTCAAACAAAGTTTAAATGATGTTTTAAAGGGAAAAGTTCAGGGTAACATTAAATAATTGGTGGGTGGGCTTTACAAACCAGGGAACAGGTATGCCAGTAAATATAAATAACCATGTAGAAATACTGGTAATTGACTTAAAAACTTAGTAGTTTATGGATATTTTCTCTCTCAGAGCACTAGAAATGAGGATGGTTATTTGACTTTTGAAATTATGGTACCCTTTGGTTTGTTAGAGTCTTAGATTAATATTATATTTCCCATCATTTCTCCAGTCTTCTTTTAGTCAGAGCTACAAAACAGACCCATTTTTTTTTTTGAGGTACTCAACCTGGGTCAATACTGTAGTTGATTTTTGTCACATTGATGGACATTTAGATTTCAAGATGAACAATTTTTGTGGTTTCTGCTGAGAAATTATATTATCTGGAACGAGGGTGTGATTTAGGATCTTGGAGAATACCATTTCAGAACTGAAAAAGGGATAACGAGGAGATTTAAGGAGACTTAAGGTTGACTTAATGCCATAAGTCACCATTAAGTCCCAAAAAAGGTTCTAGGGACAATCTTTTCCAGACATGTCATAGACTTCTAATTGAGAGGATTAATTAGATAAGGAAAAGATGCTTTTTCCTTTTTTTGCTTTTTATGTCATTTAAATATAACTATGCTTTCCATTGTGCCTCTCAATGACGGAAAATGGAGAGTTTCTGTTTGAGAGAGTGGGGTCTTGGAAAGTAAGTAAAGAATGATGAACTTATAAAATAGATGTTAATAGTTCCAAATTTATAGATAAGATATAAATCTGAGTCAAATATCATCCGTCTTAAAATTCTTTGGTTATCTTAATATTTGTTTTTCTGCAAGAGAGGGAAATGGCCGACTAATAAGGATGTTACTAGAACCTCAGAGATTATCTGAAAAAAAATTATCTGTCAAACAAGATAGCACATCTGTAACATGAGGGCCTTCTTGTTGGGGTTTCTGTCCCACCCAGTACGCCACAGCCTGTAAGCCCCAAAGAAAATCACACAGAGGTCTCCATAAGATTATAAACTGATTGGCCCATTAGCTCAGACTTCTTATTAGTTATTGTAACTTATATTAACCCATTGTTCTTATCTATGTTAGCCACATGGCCAGTACCTTTCTCAGCGGGTCACATCCTGCTTCTTTGGTGGTATGCACAGGAATGGGGGAATAGGCTTCCTTCTTCCCAGAAGTCTCCTGTTCTCCTTGCGCAACCTCTACTTCCTGTCTGTTTTTCCTGTCTCTACTTCCTGCTTGGCCAATCAGCATTTATTTAAAACATGATTGACAGAATACAGAACTTACCCCCATGACACATCTCTCTTCAAGTTAGCTAAACTATGGAAGTTTTGAGATGTCTTGGCATTGGCAGCATCCAAGGATCACTGCCTTAATACAGGATTGCTTCTGCATGAGTTGTCTGGTGCAGGACAGAAGGAATGAAAATAAGGAACATGAATTGGATGTAGACTGGCGGAATATGGAGTAGGAAGTCCTTTACATGGTTAATGGAAATCAGGCACTTGAGTTCTTCACAAAGTTCTTTCAGGGAATTCTCTATTACAAAGTCAAGCTCTGGGAAATATGACAGGTTTTTTTTTCTCTTTCTTGAAAAAGTGTGCCAGTGATAGATATCATGTGATAGGGAGTTTAGTTAGGTCTTTGGGTTTTGGTGGCACTTGCCACTTAGTGTCTAAACACAAATGCAGAAGTAACCAAGTGATTATTCAGAGGGGAGAGAGAGCACCCATGGAAAACTAGGAACCGTTCACATTTAATTTCTTTGTATGTTTTGAACAAATTATGGCTAATAAAAACATGAAAGCCAGCTATTGACTGAATTAAGATGAGATGAGTGACAGGTACGTTAGGGAGCACTAATGAAGGAGGCGTCGGTATTTCAACCAACTCGAAATTTCCATCATCAGAAAGGAAATAAATGTCTAGGACTATGAGCTATCTCAAATGAAATTATTTCTTATCATCTATATTATGTTATATAAATTTCCAGTAGAGATGGTTGAAGTCTCAAGTTTTTTTTTGATCAAAATTCATAATCAAGTTTCTATCTGCACAAAAAAATTGAGTTCTTTGCCTTAGGATAAGATTTCCTTCTTGACAATGCTTGGTAATTCTTTTCTTGAAGTCACCTATGGATTGCTAAAAGGAATTTGACCTGAAACTTGCAGAGACTAGACTAGTAATATCTCAGGAAGTCTGTCTATATTGATGTTTTTAAAATAACTGAACATTCAAATTGAAGATTATCTAGTAACCTACAGTGAAGCTTAGAAATGATAGTCTTAATTTATGGAAGACAATATATGTTGAATCAGCATTATATAATGTTTGTTCAAGTCAGTATAAAGAGGTGTCAAGGCCATGTTATGTGGGATTATTCCCATTTGATCCACTGATTTTGTACAATTATGCTGATTATTATTTGTGAACAAAGCCATGTCTTTGTTCTCTCATAAATTTTCAGATATTAATATTTCTCTTTCTAAATTGGAATTTACATGGATAACTTTGCCTTTTTTACTTTATACTGTGAATATTAACAGTTATACATTTGAGTATCACTAACTGGTATGGGACAATGGTCTATATTCTGTCAATTATATTTTAAATAAATGCTAATTGGACAGTAGCCAGGCAGGAAGTATAGGCAGGACAACCAGACAGGAAGTAGAGGTGGGTCAATGAGAACAGGAGAATTCTGGGAAGAAGGAAGTCCTAGTCTGCAGTCCTGACCCAACCCCAGAAGAAGCAAGATGTGACTGCCTCGCTGAATAAAGTACCAAGCCATGTGGCTAACATAGACAAGAATAATGGGCTGATATGACTTGTAAGAGTTAATAAGAAGCCTGAGATACTAAACCAATCAGTTTATAACTAATGTAGACCTCTGTGTGATTTCTTTGGGACTTAATGATTGTGGGAACTGTGCAGGACGGAAACCCTGACAACAACTAACCATAGGGATTATTGATTAAGCTAATTCATGATGAATTGATTAGAATTTGAATTTGAATTGTCAGCCTCTATTTATATACCCTGGAAGATTACAGAGATGTATCAATCAATTATGTGTGGCTATTTTATGGCTACCTATGTGGAGGAGCTGGCTTGTAATAATGATTAGCCAGGATATATTTAACATATTATAAAGACTTGTGTCTCTTACATTAGTCATTAACCATATACAGCCACTAAATGCTACTCCAAAAGGAATTGGGCTGTAAGAGTAAAATATACATTTGTTTTTGAGATGTTAAAAGAATATTTACCATTATATCCAGTTGCAGTATTAGTCTTGGGGGAAAATTCCTTTCTGTATTTGTTTGGTAAATTTGTTGAAAAAAGAATTCATTTGCATATATATGAAAACCAAGTTTGGAACATGTATATGTGCTAATATACATGCTATATATTATATTATAATATATATAAACTAATATATACATGCTCTAACCTTGGTTCCACTGATTTATATGTTTACCTTGTGCCAATACCAATATCACAGATTATATAATGTCCTCCTGCTTTAATTTCTTCCTAAATATTATTTTTTTAAAGGATTTTGAATGTTTATGTAAAGAAATCATCCAATTACAATCTCTTTCTCTTGTCCCTTGACTTTTCTTACGTAACTATGAAGTTGAAAATAGCATTTCTTAGGCATGAAGGACAGGAGGCAGTGACCATAGTAGGTAGATTTCATCAAGGAAAACAAGCAACTACTTTCAATTAAATCCTAATATATTCTTGATAGAGTGATGTGTGGGACGCTAGCTGAACTGATGCATGGAGAGCACTTTCACAAAAGTTGGATCTCATATCTTTCTTGCTGGGAAGTTTTTCAACATGGAGCCTAGGGCAGGCTCCAGTTAGTAATGAATCAAGAAACGGGTCCTGAAATACTAGAGATAGTCTGAATATAAAATGTTTGCTCAGGGAAGGAAGGATTATAAACAGGTCACAAATGACTCTCCGCAAAGGTCACTGGGGAAACTCATGAAAAGATTAGACAAAATGAAATGAGTTTTTATTAATAATCTTCACCCCTTCCCCCTCCGAAAAAAGTACTAGGGTTTGGAAAGGGCAGTTACAAAGGAGGCTTTGTAGGACTAAAACTAACACCCATGTGATCACCGTGAAGTTTCTAACAGAGAAAATAATAAGGGAACCATAAAATAGGAAACTTGAAGTAAGTTTTAATTTCTCAGTTGGCAGAGCAGGGCATTTAAGGAAACTGGCTAAAGGAACTTTTTGTTCAATCTTCCCAGAACAGCTCTGGCAATGGGATCGAGTCAGGCTTGCTTTGCAATTTAGCAAATTCCATTCCTTAGGTTCTTTAGTTCAATTTTCATTACTCAAATTGTGTTGTAAGATTGCCTTGTATTTTACAGACATCTAGGCGACCATCTCCACACAATTTGCAATCACTCAAATTAACTGAAGATATAACATTACAGCTCACTCAAAGTAATTTGGATGAAGATTAAAACTAAACCCTGTTTAGAACCTCTGGAAAGTAAATTTACATTAATTTGTTTAGCATATTAGACTAGCTAGATGTAGATTCTTACTAAAATTGATGCGTAAGAAGCATAAAATGTTGGACTAGGCTGGAACATATCCTTAGAACTTAACTGAGGACTCAACTCGGGGAGATATTCGAATACCAGAGACCAAACTTCTGACCTGGATGACACCTATGGATGTCCAGATTTACCCACATTTGTACTATGCTTCCTGAGGGCCAGCTCGGATGTGCAAGTCCACAGGAGTCTAGATGCCAAAACTGTGGTTCTCAAAATCAGAAAGGAAATGAAAGAAAAACTGAACACAAAACACAGTCATTGTTGTTTGACTCACAAAACTGCCATTGTAACGCTATTTGGGTAAACATCATCATCTTTATAGTCATACAGCTCCTTACAACTTGCCAAGCTCATTTTTTTCTGGGTAATAAAGTTATATTGTTGCTTCTTTTACATGTAGTTAAATACAAACTGAGAGAGATAAAGTGAGTTTTCCAGAATCACTTAGTAGGGAGGCATGAGTTTCGGAATCGGAACATCTTCACTGTAGGTTACGTTTTCATGTTAAATCATAGCAAATGACACAGTAAAAATTTTCTTCTAGGAACATTTCATAAGATCCATTTTCATGAGGCAATTACTAGTATTTGTATCAGCCATTTTCTCCTGATAATATTCACATACATTTCTCTCTGTCAGCTACTATCTTTAAGATAGAAAAAAAAATCAATATTGTCTTAAGATTCTGCCATTGATATTAGCATAATTCATCTGGAGGGAAATCATCTTGTGGTCTGTTGTTCTCAGAACATTGACATGCTCATGAATACTACCAGGTAGTTATAAGGACACATAACACTGAATAAGCAATGACATGAATGACCCTAAGATATTTGTCATAGGCTGATCAAGCCAAGCAAATATACTGTACTTCATTAGAACCCACTTTTTATGAATCTGGACAAAAGGGAAAAATTGTCCTTGTCAAGAGGATTAAAAACATTACTGAAATATTTTCTATATCAAATAAAAGCATGGAATATTGACTATGGTTTATGGACTACGCACCCAAAATAATGAGTTCAGAATCAAGATTTGTATATTGTGTATTTCTATAGATTTTACTTTCCAAAGAGACTTTTTAATAACTTAAATAAGGGTTTGCCAGTATCATGTGTTACAGTTACTTAAATTGCTTTGTCACTTTTTATGTGTCCATACTTAAATCAGTTAATAAAGAGATCAAGGAGAGTGAAAACTGAAAATAACAGTAATAATTCATGAATATGTATACATGCTACTTGCCTTAAGGACTTACAGTTACTCTATATGAACTGAAGTTTCTTATAAAACATTCAACTATGCTGAAAATTATATAGACTGAAGAGAACTCATGACTATGAAGAATAGGAATGTTGCCAGCGGAAAAACAAAATTATCTTGGACAATCTTCAGTCTCCTTAATCATTTACCTATCTTTGTATCTGAACTAACATATTTCTATTTGACATGATGCTGTCCTATATATAATATATATATATATAATATATATAATATATAATATATAATATATAATATATATATTATAACTTACAATAAGACAAGATGAAAGCCCCCATATCCAGGCTGGGCAAGGCAATTCAATGGGAGAAAACGAGTCTGAAGAGCAGGAAAAAGAATCAGAGATGCTGTGTCTTTTGTAGACCTGCACTTTTGTGAAAAGAAATGAAGGGGGATGGATTGTGGAGTGAGGAGGTTCTGGGGAGCTATAAGGAATTCAAGAAGAGGAAACTGAGAGATATTTTGTAGAGGAGAAGAATCTATTTCCATTAATGAAACAATGTAAAGGCATAGTTTTGACCTGCCAATACAATTGTGCAGCACTGGCAAAGAAGAAGTTAGCTTGTTTCTAGCTCCTTTTATACACGTTATAGAGCTCACTTTGCAACCCCTTTCCTTGTCAGTAAGTTTTCTTAAGTGCACTTCAACTCTCCAATGCAGAGGAGAGTTTGGGTCATGCTAGACAAGTTGTATTAACTTCATGAAGAGGATGTGAAGTCTAATTGTGAGCTCTTTCATTCCATGAGGATCGTTGAACCTTTTAACAGATCTTTCCCCAGTGTTAACTGGTTCCATTTCCATCTTGATATTCCTTTTTTGTGAGACAGTATTGCTTTTGTAGCAAACATGTGGTTATCTGTTGCCTGTCTCCTATGTGCTGGTGTTACAAATGTCTCCAATTTGATATCATAATAATCTGTTGAATTTATGATTATTCTAAATATATTTTTCTTGCTTAAAATTTGTATTACCAGATTTTCACAAGGAAGAAGTATTAGATAATCAAAACTAATTTCTATCTAGTAAGTATCACCTCAGGATCTCAAAAAGGTCAAGTTCAAAACAACCAATGAAAAGCTACAAAGGCCATTATTGGATCAGTCAGTGAGATTTGATTATAGACAATTAATTTAAATAAAGATTTTAAATCAAAGTTGCATTTTGTTTTCATTCTTGATTATTGAATTATGCTTCTATGAATGTTCTTGTTATAAAATTTTCACTAAAACACTCAGGAGAAAGGAAATATGGTGTCTTAAATACACTCTTACTTGTCATATGGGTATTTTGGTGCCCAGCTGTACAGCCTGGATGAGTGAAGACCAGTAAAGGGTGAAGAGTGACAGCAATATGAACACATTGTAAAAGTCACTTCTGAGTACTGGACAAGCTACGAGGAACTGTTTTTACTATTCTTGCCTTTTTTCATATGAAATTGTGTCAGCATAGGTTGCACACACGAACTAACAACTACCTCCAGAAATGGATTCAGCAGTAACACATCTCTATTGGCAAACGTTTACTTTTCTCTTTCTCCTCTCTCCAGATATGTTTCCTCTCTTTTAAGTCTGGATTTCATCAGCTTAAGGACAATATCTTTTATTTGTCAGTCTGTCTTAGATGTCTTATTCTTTGTCAAATCGGAGTTGTGCAAAGTAACTTTAATACTGAAATGCTGGTAGAAAGTACCTCAGTAGGCAGGATGAAGAGATGAGGGTAAGTGTATTTGCACATCTCCCTCTCAATTCAAGCCATTCTGCTTTGTGGGATGCTCTCAAAGACTGGGAGAGTGCCTGCAAATGATTGACATGAAAACCCTTGCTACTTTAAAGAAGAGCTGAAGGAATACAGCCCAGCTTCACCCTCAGCACACAGCTGAGTAAGTAGATAGAAACCCTCAGCTGGAAAAGAGGTACAAAGGTGTCTTATCTCACTCTTTTAATGAATAATTTTAGTTGTTCTTTTATAGTAAATTGTGCTCTTTATCTTAAAGAACCTTTTATTTTGTCTTTAATACAAGTGCAAAGAAAGATTTTCAGGCTTCCATTTTCCCTGAAGAATTAATCAGAAAGAAAAATCTTGTTGCTTTAGGGTATTTTATATTCAGATGCAGAAAAAAAACACAGTCCAAATGAGAGATGCAAGAATATTGCTTTTTGTGATCTGATAGCGTGTAGTCTCTAGCTTTTGCAAGAAAATAATGAATAATAACTACAGCTAAGAATTCTAGTCTATTATTTAAAAAGCTTAAGGATTATGGGGCAAAATAAAAATATAGAAAAATCTATCACTCTAACCTCTGGTCCAATTTTAAGACAGCAATATTTCAGATAGCATTATTTTAATGAATGGCGTAACTGATGTGTGACAATGAATCCATGATATTACAGTGAATAACTCTGCTTGCCTGGTTATATCACAGCTATCAAAATGTGTCAGGTTACTTTGTCACTTATATATCCTACTGTGAACAATCAATTTTACTGTCTATTTATAAAGCCATCACATATACAATTAAGGAAGTACACAATCTTCCACTGTTGTTTTTAGTATTAGGCCTTGCTATAAAATCCAGCATTGAATTCGGTATGTAGCTCAGACTGGTCTGGAACTTCCCCTGTAATCCAGATTAGTCCCAACCTTGTGGTCCTTCTGTCTTAGCCTCCTGGACACTGATCCATCCTGTACATATAAAATACTTTATAATAACAAAAGTGACACTTGCCAGGGATACGGTCCATGTTAATGTATTTATTGTACTCTGCCTTCTATATTTACTTTAACCTGTTTATTTCCCTCTATATATAAATGAACTATGTGATGTGGACAGCATTTTTCATACATCTTGTACATTAAGATGTTGTATAAATTGATTCTGTGATGTTTGCATAACGATGAAAATGTAATGACTGATTTCTCAGAATGTTTCTCCATCTGTAAGCAATGCATAACTGTAATAACAACTTGATGCTGAGTAGATTCTAATAGAACTGGGATTTTATTATAAATGATGTCTCAAGATGACTATAATTTCTAGTAACTTAGCAAATAAAAATCTAAAATTACTGGGGTTATGTCTCTCTATTAAAATCTATTCATATTTTAAATATGTCATAATAATATCAATAAATATCAATTATATATTCCTATTCAATTAAATAATATAAATAAAAGATCATGGTAATGTATGTTGGTATTGATAAATAATAGTAATAATAATAATAATGTTACTAAAAATGAGCTGGTTAAACATTGCTTTGGTGTGGGACAACGGTCTATATTCTCTCAATTATATTTTAAATAAACGCTGATTGGCCAGTAGCCAGGCAGGAAGTATAGGAGGGACAACCAGACAGGACGTAGAGGTGGGTCAATGGGAACAGGAGAATTCTGGGAAGAAGGAAGCCCATTCCTCTGCAGTTGTGACCCCACCACAGAAGAAGCAAGATGTAACTTCTTTGCTGAATAAGGTACCGAGCCACGTGGCTAACATAGACAAGAACAATGGGCTAATATAAGTTATAGAGTTAAGACAAAGCCTGAGTTAATGGGCCAATCGGTTAATAGTTAATGTAGACCTCTGTGTGATTTCTTTGGGACTTAATGACTGCGGGAACCGGGCAGGACAGAAAACCTCAGACAACATTGCTTCTGCTTTCTTTTAATACCAGGAGCCCCTGTTCTTTTTTCTTTTGGAATTTCTTATTGACACAAAATATTTGCACATGTTTATGAGCTGCAATATGGTGATTTCACTCATCTGTACATACACATTCCCAGTAATCTTGAATAGAAGTGTTTCCTTAGAAATACAGTTGTTTGAATCGCATGGTGATTGAGTCTAAGAGCTTTACTTAGACTTATGCCCATTCACGGCCGTACAGGGAGTGTATTGCCAGCAGGTGTATCCTAGATCAAACTTCGGGCGTTTTGAATGTTGGGTGTAATCACACAGCCCCACGTGTGCCAGATATGAGGAATGTGTCAAAAAGAAGATCCTGGTAAAAGATCTTGAGATTGAACTCAAGTTATAGTGCTTTAATTAATGCTACCTTTTGGGGGTGTCTCACCAGCTCTTTTAGGTCTGATGAATATCTGGGCATGGCTACTTCTGTCTCAGCCCCAGTGTAGCACAGACATTCTATGTTCATAAATCTGCCCTCCCCTTCCTCCTCAGTGTTCCATCCTGGTATCCCACAGATTCCTACCTTCAAAACCTATCTGGAAACCTTGTTTCATGTAGATACGTTCTTCTTTACTGCTGTTGAAGTAGACATTTGGATAATGTCTAGAAATGGCCTGTTCTGCAAGTCTCCAACATGGAGGGAGGGGCTTTCCAGACAGTTTATTTTCCAATGAAATGCCCTCACAGATCTGCTCAGCGTCTGATGGCTTAGCTGGTTTCATATCCAAGATAATGAATAAGATTAGCAATGCAGTTATAGGGGTCTTGTCCTTATGCCTGGGAAGAACCCGGCAATGCAGTAGCCCCAAACCTCTAGATTGTTTGCTTTTAGCATCGAAGGGTGGTTCTGAACCTTCCTTTCTAGACGACTTAATTTTCCCCGCACCAGAGGAATTCCCATGGCTCTTTCTTTTTGTTTCTTTTGTGCCTTTCTTTTCTGCTTGTGAAACTCGGGCAAAGACTGCCATGCTCACGGTCTAGTGCACGATGTCTCAGAAAGGCCCTCAATCATGCAGTCATTTGTCAGATTTCCACCCAGACACAAGAGATGATTTCAATAATGTTGATCTCTACAAAATCAATGTCTTTTTATGTTATGTTTAGAAAAACAGTCACCTTGGAAGATACAGCTGAGTGGTCTTTACGCCCAGCTACTGTCTTAGACAGCACGTGTAGGCTCCTGAGTGTCATCATGCCACAGCTCCTATACTGCTTTCCTGATTCATTCAGGTGGAGAAACGTGAGTACTGCAAACCAATACACGTAAGAGATTTAAAGCAATCATGTATTTCCTGTGTATTACATTATCTTAACTCTATAAGATTTAAGTGTGTTCTTTTAAAACAATTCAAGAAAGGAGAAGGAGAATTGTTCAAGAAGAGAGTGGTGATGAGAAGGGATGTTGGGAATGAACATGATCAAAATTTGTTATGGGCATGTGTGAAAATGTACAAGCAAAGCCATGATTCTGTACAATTACCAGAAGCTAAAGCAACAGATTCATTTTAATAGAGGTAGTATGTATACATTTTATAGAAATCTGTTCATATTTGAGTATCATTAATGTTTGGCTTTTACAATCTTTAAATTTCATTTTATATAGCAAATGTATGTATATATTTCCAAAATAAAAAAATAAGTGACCAAACTGATAAATTCAAGTCATCATTTTTGTGTTTGAAAATTTTGTCATTTCTGTCTTTTTCAAATTTTAATTAAGATTTTTTTTTTGGTTTTTCAAGACAGGGTTTCTCTGTGTAACAATCCTGGCTGTCCTAGAACTTGTTTAGTAGATCAGGCTGGCCTCAAACTCACTGAGAGTCACCTGCCTCTGCTTCCCAAGTGCTGATATTAAAGACATGAAACACCACTGCACAGCTTAAGTAAGTTTTTTATAGGTGATATATTAATTCATGATTATTAATTAATGGAGTTCATTCTTGTTCTTAAAAAATTCCTATGTTGCAGTAATCCATTCTTTTTAGGAATTATTCTCTTTCCTTCTTGAGTTTTGAAAACTTGCAAGTTTTCCAAGAATTATTTTGTTTTCTGTGTTTTCTTGCAATCTACATGGTGGGTATACAAACAGCTTTCATGATGTTTCAGTCAGAGGAAAACCACTTGAATGGACAGGGCCTTTGCATCACAGTTATTTCTTCTGCATTCTCAAGTTGTGTGGGACTGATGTACTCTGCCCTCCATCTTCCGTGCTGATGTGTGAGAGAAGGAGACTGATGTGTGTTGGGAGAAGTGACCTTTCTGGAGCTGCCCAAGGAACTGCCCAAGAGTTCCCAGGAACTCTTCTCTGGTATGACTTATGGTGCCTTCCTCTTGCTGGAGCACAGCCATCCTGTTTCTCGGGAATTCTGAGGGAGGTGCATTGAGTAGAATGCTCTCAACGTTCTACTGTCTGGCTCCATCAGTGACGTAGAACATCTACAAGGCCCTCTGGAGAACATTTCCCTACTTCCTGACCTGTGATGGCATAAACCCAGCTAGCATCACAGGTGAAGAAGAGGTGCAGGAATAGGAGGGCATGCTAGGCTCAATGTACAAGCTTTTGATAATTCTGCCTAGTTCATCATGCCTTGAAACCTGCTTAGCTCTCCCATGGAACGGTGATTCTGTCATGATTCGCTGTTTATGAAAATTTCTGGTCATCTGCTGCTTTCTTGTGGCAACAGGTGGTTAGAAGTTTAGAGTATAAGGGCTTGGGAAGTAGCTTTTAAATTAGTTATCTGCATTAGGATCAATTGCACATTGTTACCTCATATGCTTATGATGAAGACCAGTGTTCTTTTCCTTCCCCCTCCCCCATACTTTGCATGCAGCTATAGGTCATCTTTCTCCTTCTGATTATGAAGATATATTCTCTAAAATATATTTTCGAGACCAATTGTCCTGTCAAGCTTCTCTGTTCCTCAGTGACTTGTAGGTAACATAGACAAATACAAAGCAGCCTGAATTTTCCACTGCCTGAGGGAGTGCCTCTCTTTCTCTAGAGCTAAAAGGCACACAGTGCCCCAGGAGCCATGTACTGTAACCTGAGAAACCTATGAGGCATGCTAATCAAGGCCAAGCCAATTCCATGGTTCCCCACAATACAGCTCTGTAGTTTATAATTAAGTATCAAGGAAGAGTAACCCTACGCTGTGAGGAATCTGTAACCTTATTGCAAGCTGTTCCAAAGTACACACATCCCTTTATCTTTGTCCTCCTTTATTTTATGTGACCGTTCGGAAGACCAGATATTTGGTCACTATGAGTATTTCTTTCTCAGTGTTGCTTCTAAAATAGAGTTCCTTTACTCTCTTGAAGACTAAAACCATCCCTGTCAGTGTAGCCCATATTAGAAGGCCTGCAGTGACTGAGCTGGATGGTCACTGAAATCCTCTATGAAGCATGTTAAGCCAGAGATACTAAAGTAACCCAGGAAGGACCACTGTTGATAAGGAAGATCGTGTAGTAAGTGTAGATGCCAGTTAGGCTAACACATGCTGGAGCCAGGTAGAATTTCTTTTTAACAATGAGATATGACTGTTGGAGAAAAGTTATATGGACGAAGTATTAACATTAGAGGAGTGTTAGGGTTTCAATGTTTCAAGGGTGATGCAGAAGGGAGACAGTTTACAACATGCAATGTCTACTAGAGGTAATCAAAGCTTTAATGCAAGCCTTCTGCAATGTTTATAGGTGCAATTAGCTTTAGTAGATGAAGTGTAGAGTAAGACTTCTGTAAATAGTTTAAGAGCCTTAAAATAAGGAGACAGCCATTCTTGGAATGCCCCATTAGATCCTTACTACAAAGGAACTAAACAACTTCGGTGTACTTACACAGATGCATGTGAACGCATATTTCACATTACAGGTCAGAGTCTGTCTCCTGCGCTTCCAAAACAAGCACAAAAACGACGGAATTTCATGACTTCTGCTTTACGTTTTTCTCGAATGAGAGCCTAGAATTTCGCAGAACTGATCAAGTCACATCAAGGTAGCTTGCAGAAGAACTACACTTAATTTCCTGGGAAATGGGGCAAACCAAGGTATTAAAACAGCAAAAGATAATGGATATAATTTATTTAATCAAGGATTAGCCTTCAAGAGGGAAGGCAGAGGCAGGAGGATCACTCCAACCAAGTTCCTGGCCAAACAGAGATTCATGGCAAGAGTCTGTCCCCAAACAACTAAAAACAGTAACAACAACAATAACAACAAAAAACAAACAAAAAAGCCCGTGCTTTAAATCAAGCATGTAGCCGGGCAGTGGTGGCACACGCCTTTAATCCCAGCACTCGGGAGGCAGAGGCAGGCGGATCTCTGGGAGTTCGAGACCAGCCTGGTCTACAAGAGCTAGTTCCAGGACAGGCTTCAAAGCCACAGAGAAAACCTGTCTTGAAAACCAAAAAACACAAACAAAATAAATCAAGCACGTATCTCAAGCTTTGCGACCTTTAATTCCTAATCTTATCATCACCCCTTCCTCACTCATAAAATTGTGGGGTGTACCTCATAAAGCATTTTACAATTTCATTTGCAAAAGAAATACTTTGAAATAATTAGTAACCTCATTTTATATTTAATTTTTAACTCTTTTAATCCTTACACTTACAGACCTATAGATTACATCCTTTGACCATGAACAGTGTGACATCAAAAGCTTCCAAATCAGGTAGAATTTGACAAAGACATGTGTATCTTTTGTCACATCTGTGCTCCTGTTGTGTCTGTTTGAATCTACTCTGCTTTATAATCTATAACTTTGGTTCATAAGATTATTCTTAAAGAAATAAACTGCAATCTAAACCCAAAGTAGAAACGCTCTACCTGTGTAGACTTTGCTATTCTGGAGTAATCTATGCTGTCCTGATACTGGTGGATTATTTTTATTATTATTATTATTTTGTCTGAATGGACGACAGATTGTACTTTCGGGAAAGGTTACAAACCGTGAGAACCAGCCTGCCTTCTGCAGGCACAAAGTCCCACAGCTCTGCTCAGCCTCTGATATTACAGTCAGTTAGTAAGTACCTATCATCTCTCCTGTGGGCAGAAGAGTGGGATATGTGTCCCTTCTGGGGCAATTAAAACTGTGACTGCAGGAGTCTTTATGGTCAATTTGAGAATGGCTTGGCTCAGGTAAATCCTGTCGCAGTTTATCAATATCGTGTAAAAATATAACAAAACATGTCTTACCCATTCCTGGGCTCTCCATAATGTGTGCACTAGGGACATACATAGATCTCGAGCATTGTAAAAAATTCCAATCGATGGTTCTGTTTGACAGGTTCCTCTTGCTTTAGTATCTAAAAAGGAACACACCCAATAATGTTCCTGCTGCTGACATCCTTTCTGAAAGCACGGAAGTTTGCAAATATTGATAAAGTAATTTTGTCAGCATTGTAAAATCACTCAGGCAATAAAAAGTATCTGGGAAGGGATTGGGGAGTCATTTACAGCGACATGATTAGCTGATTGCTTTTAACCCTAGCCTCCAGGTATCTAATGCCACACATTATTCCAAGCACTAAAACCACCACCTCCGTTTTCTAATAACCATGGCTAGACACAAAATATTTTCCAGTTTTTCCCTGTAAACTTCTAGGGCCTTATCTTAATCATATTTATTTAATCAAGGCTATGTTTCATAACTTGGAAGCAAGATGCCCAGTAACAATTGATCGTCCCATTTCATATGCTGGTCTGATTTATATCTCTGTGTCTTTCTTACATCAGATCTGTGGCCATCTTGTTATTTGCCTCTGTGGCGTAGGTCTCTTCATAAAGGAAAAACAGAAACTACTACATAATATAGGTATTTAAAAAAGTATAAAGAATTTGTATTTTAAGCTTCTAGAGCATTCAGAAGAATGTCTGTCATTGACACAGTATCAATAAATGATATTTTTCTACAGAAAAAATATTTTCCTTTTTACTATTACTAAATTTGAGAGCGTTATAAAGCAAAAGTGCCATATATACTCATAAGAAAATATATGTGTATGTATATTTGTATGAGGAGCCTTTCCCTCTCTGATAAGGT
>JAQHUG010000383.1:1216130-1226556 GCA_028555095.1 Dicrostonyx torquatus | reverse complement strand
CATCTCTCCATCCCTAGAACTGTAGTTCTTACATTGGTGCTTATTGTATCTATTTTTATCATGTCAAAAGTTCTCTGTGTAATCTGGGATCAATAGTCTGTACTTCATCTTAACATGTACGTCTGTTCTAAAGATATTCGATTGGTAATTACGTTTCATATTAGTCTTATGAGGACTCAAAGGGAGGAGTATGCAAATAGATGTTGCTTGAAATTAGGTGTTGAAGACGCCTTCCCCTTTTCCTAGTCCTGGAGTCATGAGCTCCATCTCCTTTTGAAACCAATACCTGTGTGTGTGTGTAACTCGTATGATTCTGGGGCCTTATGTTTTGTATTAGCTGCTTTATTGTGTCCATTTATCCCTCCAGCTGTCACTCAGCCTCATTTTCTGGAAAGTAATTTGAATTATAGTATGAATGGGGTCTATCTAAGCATTTGCCAAATTCTGTTATCCGTGAGTCTGCGAGATATTAAACCGTGATATGAGAACACAGTATTTTGTACCTAAAAAGTACTAAAAAGTATTTTAAATTGCCTCCTTGGGATCTCAAAGTACACGTTAGCATGTGAGAGTTTCTGCCAATGAGGGAAGGAATGAGTTCTACGTTCTACAGTTAAGCAAGCCAACTACTCTGCTAAAGGGAAATACAGCCTGGCCCTGTCTAGTTCTATCCCCGAGGAGACATTTCTCTTTACAACATCTTAAGAGGGAAGAACATCTATTGAAAGGGAATGATGGTGCATACCTAGACAATGCCAGAACATAGAAAGCTTTCTGTCCTTCCTCAGACCCTATCTATGAAATCCCTCTAAGTGAACATTGCACTGATCTCGGCTAATGTTAGAAACTTTTCTCACAGTGTGCATGTTATGTGCTATTATAGGCTATAATGTCGCCAGGGATTCAATTGATGCTAGACTATAGAAAATATTATAAAGATTTAAATACTTACTGTACATCTATCAGAAGCTTTGTTTCCTTTGTTTCACTGAAACAAGATCTTGCTATATAGTACAAACTGGTTTTGAAATCATAGTCCTCCTATCTTATCTTTCTGAACACTAGGAATATATATTAATAGCTATGCACCATTGTGCCTAGCTCACCAAGAGCTTTCAAAGGGAAGGTACATTAAAAACATTTTTATGACAAAATTCACTGAGGTAGTAGGACAGAGGTAGTGAGCAAAGTAGAATATGACCCAAATAGTCAATTTAGGATGATTGATCCCAGTGGGAATGTTAAGGTCCTAAATGGAACCACAGCTATGGAAACTACTGGAGAAACATATAATATACTTTACAAAGTTGGAAAACACCATTTGTGGAAGATTTTATTGAAGAAAATACAGGAGAGTTCTATAGTATCCAAGATGTTTTCTAGTTTCATTTTAATGATTATGATTCTTTTTGAAAGAAAAAGCAAGTGTTGCAAAGGACTGGAGAGCTAAGTCTTATTCCAGTTACACTTCTATTGTGTGGTGAAGCCATTGTAAATACATTGTCACTTGCTGAGGTTTCCGGAGGATGTCTTTCAAGGGCCCACTTATCGAGATAGGCTCCTTGCTTCTCTGTCCTCTTATTGACTAACCAGTGACTGTTTTGAAGGTTTCCATCCTTTTGCCTTGCAGACTTCTGTTCATTCAAACATTGTCTAACCAATGTTTGACAAAAATTCTTTTAGTTGCTATCAGAGAAAGACCAGGACAAAATGACTACAAAGAAAAACAAAGCAAACAAAAGAAAACATGAAATAACTCTCCATCAACGTTTGCCCACATGCTAGTCAGATTGTGGTTATAACAATTGAGATACCAAGTTTACTCAGGGGCAAGATCATTTGCGCACGTGGTCTAAAGTCTTCAGACCATGGTCAGTGGACTCAGATGCTTCTTGGCCCATAGTAGGTCATGATTTCATGATCAGACCTTGTGACAGAGCAAAGTCATGATTATGAAATAGGAATAACAAAGGGAAAGTATTTGGTTCCCACTATCCCCTTCATGGTCATGTCCCAATCCCTGGAAAAACACCCATGTGATCATACTTCTTCAAGTCAACCTCCAAAGACCACCATGATTGGATTTATCTTTTAGCACATGGCTTTGGTTGAAAATTTAAGATATGAACTCCAGCAGTCCATAAATAAAACTATCAAGATAGTGGCATTGTCAAGAGTTACACTACACCTTTGTGAAAGGGTTGGTTTATTTTTAAAACAATATTTTTATTTATGTTTATGTGTGTATGCCTGAATGTTTATATGTGTACCACATGTGTTCAGATGCTGCAGAGGCCAGGAGAGGGCAGCAGATCCACTGGACTGGAGTTCAAGGTGGGTGTGAGACCCTCAATGTGGGTACTAGGAACCAAACAATGTTTTCCTGGAAGATAAATACATATTTGTGACCTTTGAGTTGTCTCTCCAGCAACCAAAGGTTTAATTTTATGTTCAAAATTATCAAAATATTAGATTCTTTCTTGCCTACATGATGATAAGAAATTTCAGTGTGAACATATGTGAGTTCCACTCAAGAAGAATCAACAATGCTGCCATAAAAGATTTCCTGTTTATTATAATGTGAAGAAGTAACCAAAGGATATCTTTCTCTCTCCTTCCTCTCTCACAATCCATCACATCTGTCTGTCTTTCTGTTTGCTTATCTATGTGTTATATATATAATATATATTATATAAAATCTATTTATATAGTTATCATTTATCTATTATGTATGCATGTATGTATGCTTATGTCTATCTGTCAAAATTACTGGCTATGTTTTTATTTGGGGTCATATTTTATGTTTCAGAACTATGGTAATATGTTCATATTTGGTAAAGGCAAAAGGTAAAAGGCATTGTTGCTACATCAGCCCATAATGGGAACCACAGGATGACAGAGAGACAGAAAGAGAGAGACAGAGAGAATAAGAATAAGAATAAGAATAAGAAGAAGAAGAAGAAGAAGAAGAAGGAAGAAGAAGAAGAAGAAGAAGGAGGAGAGAGAGAGAGAAAGAGAGAGAGAGAGAGAGCTTGATCCTTTTAAATATTCCATTTAATTATTACTGACGGTATATGTGGGTTTCACCGTAAGCCTGCCATAGCATGGTTGTGAAGGTCAGAGGACAACTTGGGGGAATGGGTTCTCTCCTTCTACCATGTGAGTTCCAGGGATCACACTAGGTCATCAGCCTTGGTGACAAGTGTTGTTACCTGCTTATCCACCTCACCAGCTCCAAATTTGCTCACTTACAGTGACATTATAATTAACGATTATGTCATTAGCTCTTTTGGGAGACTTAGTAATTTTCTAAAGCTTCCAACTTTTTGTAAGCTACAATACAATTTTATTTAAATATTAATATGAATTTCCGAGGTGACAAAGGTTCAAATCATAATAGATAGTGAAAGCATGGTATGTCATGTGGTAGACATCATATCATCTCTTGCATAAAAATTTGTTGGTTGCTTCATTCCAGACACTCTGAGATCTTAAACGTTTCAATTACACTTTGGAGATTAATTATTTTCAACTTTAATATATATAACAACAACTGAAGAGAGGCCACGGATTTGAGAGGGGACAATGAGGGACACGGTAGAGGCTGAAGTGAGATAACGAGGAAGTTGTATAAATCTATTATAATCTAAAAAACTTTTTAATTATTATAAAATGACAGTTTTCACAAGGCTGTTTTCCACAAGTTAAACTATTAGCTGACATTTCACTTGGAAGCATCTTCCACACTTTAAAGTGATAAATCCATGTCTTGCATTATTATTGGCTTGGAAGACTGTGAAATTGTCCTCTTTAAGGGAAATAAATCATTTTAAAGAGGATCAAATTAGTCATGTGGTGGTTTGAACAAGAATGCTCCCCTCCCAAAGGCTCGTAATTATAATTCTTGGTATCTAGCTGTGTTGTGGAACAATCTCTTTTTACACTGTGAAAATGTGTCATTTATTTTGGTTTAATAAGGGAGATGAATGGCCAATCATAGCCAGGCAGGATTTCCAGGAACGGAGGATGGTGGGAAGAAGAAGGGCAGAGTTGGAGGGAGACATCAGGACTTAGACTGGGCAGTACAAAGTAAAGATGATAAAGCCATAACTAAACCGATAGAAATTAGTTAATTTGAGTTATAAGAGCTAGTTAGAAACAAGCCTGAGCTTTTATTTTTTGAAGGAAGAAGGTGTGTGTTTCGAGACAGGATTTCTCTGAGTAGCTTTGGAGCCTGTCCTGGAACTCACTCTGTAGTTTAGGTTAGCCTTGACCTCACAGAGGTAGACCTGCATTTGATTCCCAAGTATTGGGATTAAAGGCCCGTACCACCACCGCCCGGTTCAAAAGAGCATTTATGATTAATAAATCGCCTTGTGATTATTTGAAATCTCGGAGTTAGGACAGATAAAGTCTGACTACAAACAGCACCCAATAACTGGGCACATAAATCCATACGAGTCCTAAAAAAGCTTAAAACATTTAATTAATATGTATATAAAAACAAAAGCTCAAACACAGAGTTAAATACAGCTTCCTGATTTCAAAAGTCCATGCCATTTCCATTTAGCTGTCTCTTTCCGTCTAGGGCCTAAAGATTGGTTGTAAGCACTGAGCTACTTCCCAGAGCCATAGGTGTCTGCCTGCTGCCTTGCTCCCCCCCTTAATGGTCATGAACTTTAACCTTCTGGAATTGTGAGTCTCAAGAAATGCTTTCTTTACAAGTTGCCTTGGTTGAGACCATACCTGCCGGCAAACTAGGTAGGCTAGCTCTAGAAAATCTTTTCTTCCTCAGTTCTCCCAAATCAGTCTCCCAATCTCATTCCCCAGATCTGCAGCAGAACTGTGGCAACCTTCCTTGATCCCCTGCTCCCATCTGGATTCCATAGGTCTTTCCCTCCCCGATTCGACACTTTATCAAAGTCCCCAACTCCAGCGGGTACCCTATGCTAACTCACAGGCAACATCTGCCCGAAAACCAGGAAGGCTGCCTGCAGATCTTCTGTTCTCTGTCTACTCCTCCAGATCCAATCCCCTAGTTCCCCCAGCTCTATAGACAAACAACTACGGCAGCCTTCCCTTCTTCCTATTCCCATCTCTTAACCCCTGCTCCCCACCCCCAGCTAGCTGCTCTTTATCAGTCCCCAACCCTAGCAGGTACCCCTTGGTAATAACCCAAGAGCTGCTCCTGACGGAGAAACAAATAGGCACATGGCAGATCCACACCTCTACTTCTGCTCCTTCTAATCTAATCCCCCAAATCTCATTCTTAACTCTATAGCAGGAAACATGTTGTGATATTGCTTTCCTCTCTGACTTCACCCCTAAAGGATCAGAAAGATCTTTTCCCCAAACCTTCCTTCTTCCAACTCTTTCCATTATCTTAGCCTCCAACATCAGCACACATATCTTGGGAACACGCCAGCTGAACAGACCAGGAAACAGATCCATAGAAAATTTCCTACAAGGCAACATACAGCCATGACACTCGTCTAAATTCCAGGGAGGAAGCAGCGACCAAGGGATGAAACACTCACCAGACAGAGAAATCCAAACCAAAACCAAATATTAGCACCCAGACCTGTAATAATCCAAATTTCAGATGGCTAGACATCAGCAAAAGAGGCAATTAATAATAGCCAGGACAATGCCTCCAGTGCATCCCAACAACCCTACCATAGCAAGCACTGATTATCCAAACATGTACAAGGTCCAAGAGGAAGACCTAAAAACAGCCTATATGGAGATGATAGAGGTCCTTAAAGAAGAAATTAATAAAAATCAGTTTAAAAAATCAGAAAACACAAATAAACAATGCAATAAAATGAATAAAACTTTTCAAAATATGAAGATGAAAGTAGAATAAAAGAAAATCCAAACTGAAGTAATATTAAAATGAATTTACAAATTGAAATTTGCTAAATTTCCCAATGAAAATTTGGAAATTCGAACAAGAACTATACAGACATGCTTACCAACATATTACAAGAAATGAAAGAAAGAGCCTTAGCCATTGAAGATATGATAGAACAAAGATGGATACTTTGGTAAAAAGATGTTCTATTTAAAAGTTTCCTCACCCAAAGGATCTGGGAAATCTTGGACACCATGAAAACACCAAGCCTAAGAATAATAGGAATAGAGGAAGGGGAAGAAACGCAGATCAAAAGCCCCCAGAAGTAAATTTATAAAAAGGTTTTGTAACTTAAAGAAGATGATGCTTATAAAAGTACAAAACACATGTAGAACACTAAATGGGTTGGAACAGAAAAACAAGCCACCTTATCACATGACAATAGAAATGCTAAGCAGTAGAACAAAGACTGTAGCATGAATAACAAAAACCCAGAGACAGATACTGAGGTTCAACCTGAAGATCAGAAAAGCAAAGCAGCCAGCCACTTGCTCTTACCTCTACATCAGACCAGAAATGGGCAAGATTCTGTTTCCACGAATCCCAAAGATCCTGTACCATACACTCCACACCTGGCTGAGTTCCTGTCTCTTTCCCCCTTATACACCTTTCTCTGCCTAGCCAGTTCTCTCCTTTCTCCATCTCCCTAGTGCTGGAGTTAAATGAGCCATGTTTCTCTTTTAGACAGATTCAATCTTGTGTAACCTAGGGTAGGCTTGAACTAACAGAGTCTGCCTCTGTCTCCTGAGTTCTGGGATTAAAGGTGTGTACCACCATTCCCTGGAACATATGTCTGACTAGTGCGTTTGCCTTGCCTTCTGATTTTCAGGCAAGATTCAGCAGAAACAAACATTTGGGAAGATTTATGAAATTTTACTGTGTTGGGAATGTGATATGCCAATGGGCCAATTTACTTTTTCTTCAGACTTTTTTTTTTGGGATTTGTCCTGTTTCTTTAGATGTCTCATGTGTGTAGTAGCTGTCAGATTCCTTAGTTGGATACCTTTATTTTTCTTACAAGACAGAAGCAAAAGATTTCCCCAACCATAATTTTGGGCAGTTTAAATTTTGCCAAGTTATTTCTGATCAAATGAAAATCATTAGTTAGTTTTATAGATTAGTTCATATTAAATGGTCATGATGTTTAATGATCTCTTTTAATTATGAGGTGTATCTTTTCAAATCAAATCTTTATCAATTTGATGGTATCCATAGCTTTTCTTTTTCTGTGGAAACAAAAGAAAAACCTCTTCCTCAATGTAACACATATCCTGGTTTCCATTCTGATGTCAATACATCTTTAAAGTATATCATATGATTTAATTCCATAGTTTTTTTCTACTATCCAAGTCTGTCTGCAGCTGTTGTTCCTTTCTTATTAGCATTTTGAAAATTTAAAGTTAATAAAACATTATACAATGAATTTTTGGGTTTTTAAAATCATCTATTTCTATTTCTGTTTATTTAACATTTCCCTCAGAGTTCAAATTGATCTTTCTATGACTGCCGGCCTTGTAGGGTTGTATGGCATACCTGTAATATGCTTTGTATTATAATAAGCAAAATAGTTTCATTTTCTTAGAGACATGTGCTAGAGCATTGTCTGTCTTCATTTGTGCAGGTATATCCACGATGGCAATAAGTTCTAGCAAATGTACAATTACCAAATCAGCCTTTTCCAAACTCAAAGCAGTTGCCCACTGAAAACCTAAATAGGTATCAATGGTGTTATGTACATATTTTCGTTTTCCAGATTCTACAAAATGTAATGAATTCATCTACCAGATATCATTCCTTTGAGTACCCTTTGGGTTACAACCTGCAGGTAGTGGAGTCTGATTATAAAAGAACAAGTAGGACGTTTCCTTATAATCTCCTTGGCTTATTGCCATGTAATGGAAAAGTCCTTTTTTAAGCCTTTGCTGTTGACATGACTTTTTTTTTTTTATAAAATTCCAAGGCTTTCAGCCTATTTCTAAGCAATAATTAATTTCTGAATTATCTTGTGCTAGATCCATATGGGGTCAGATATATGTTATATATATGGTATGATGTCTGTTCCTAATTATATCTTTTATTTGAAAAAATAATGAGTCAATTCTATATCATCTGGACTTAAATTTTCTGATTTATAATTTGCCTTTCCTGATTTATTTGCATTACTTTAGAATGTAGGAGCTACAGTTATTGGTGTGGCCTGTACAATGTGAGGAAGGATCCAATTGTTCTTTTTATAAGTTGAATTCTCTTGCTTTTTGGAAAGTTGTTGTTAATTTCTCTCAAAAAATTTACTAGAGTTCAGAATGTGGGTCTCTGGCTCTATCTCCATCCATCATGTGAAATTTCTATGGTGACGATCAAGATATTCAACAATGTAACTATGGGACAAGGTCAGTTCAGGCACCCTCTCCTCTGCTGCCCAAGTACCTAGCTGGGGACATCCCTGGGAATACCACATTCACATCAGAGCAAGGGACTGAGCTACCAAGGTCCAGTGGAAGAGCAGAAGGAGGGAGAAGATGAGCAAGGAAGTCAGGACCACGAGGGACTGGCCCACCAACAGAGACAGTGTGCCTGATCTATTGGCTGAGAAGCCAATGATAATGGCACAGGGACCTATCTATCTCTTCTGCATGTAATGGCTTTTTGGGAACCTATTCTATATGGATGCACACCTTCTTAGGCCGGGATGCAGGGGGGAGGGCCTTGGGCTTTCCACAGGGCAGGGTATCCTGCCCCATCTTAAGGAAGCAGGGGGAGGGTGGCTGGGTAGTGGGGGAGTGGGAGTGCCTGGGACAAGGGGAGTAAATGTAAATTTTTCTTTTAACAATTAAAAAAAAGAAAAAATACTACAAACTCTTTACTAGGGTTTACTTTCTAAGCATAATTTGTTCATTTCATCATTAGTGATGAAATTTCTACCGGGTTTATTCCTGCTAATTGACAAAGTCTCAATTTTCATTTTATAATTAACCCAGAGACCTTTCTAGCATAAGTTTTTAGTGTTTTACTTGGTTTGTGTGTTTAAATGATCTGTTCTAAGATGATATCTTCCTTCTGCATTAAAGTTCCTGTAGGGGGAATGTTTGGAGGGTAATACGATCAGAACAGTTAAGATTCAGATTCACACATATCTTCTGTAATTTCTCTTCAAAATCAATTCTAGCTCAGCTTCAGCTGATAATCCCTTGACTATTTAAGTCCTAGTCACCATCTAAGGTTTTGTTTAAATGAATCAGTTTCATCCAAAGAGTGGACCATAGCTGGGAAATGTCTCCTAGCAATCTTCAGAAGTCATTAAGAGTCTGCAATTGACCTCTCCTAATTAGCACCTTTTGGGGTCTAATTTTTGTAAACCTATTTTATAGCCTAAATAATTAATAGAACCTCCTCTGTATTTTTTTATCTCAGGAGAAATTTCAATCCCCAACAGGGCATTTTTTTTTTTACTTCATTAGACATTCTTTCTAAAGTATCTACATTTGAATCATCTCTTAGATGTTACCATTTTCCAGATTTCTTTTTAACAACAAATACATGAGAATTTCAAGGTCTGGTTGATTCTTCAGTATACTGATTATTTAGTTGCTTCTGTACCAGCTGTTTAAAAGCCTTCAGTTTCTTTGTTGTTAAATGCCACTGTGCAACCCATACAGGTTTGCCTGCCAAAGGTAGTGTGGTTGGTACCCTGTACTTGTACAAACTGAATGGGTCAGCGACTGTTTTTTTTATAACATATTGCAATATTTTCCCCAGAAACATGTTAACGTAAGGTTTGTTTCCATGACTGGGGGAATGTTAATTTGAGTATTCCATTGCTTTAACAAATTATGTCCCTACAAATTCATTACTTTGTTAGCCACATATGTTTTCATATTCCTCTCTGGCCTTATACATTCAACCCATTTCATGCTCTGCTTTACCTGAGATAAAGTTTCAATCCCTAAAAACTGAACACTTATATCTGGAAGAGGGCATCCAAATGGGATGCCAAGCTTCTGATAAAATTATTGTTACATTCACACCTGTGTCTACCAGACCTTCAATGACAGCATTATTTATTTGTATTTTTAATTTTGGTCTTTATTTATAGAAGTTTTCCAAAATACTCACTTTATGGTTTCTCCTGAAATTTTTTTGTTCTCTCTTCTATAGCTGGTCTATTATCTAGAGCAGTAGTATGGCTTCTTACAATAGGCATCAGCTTCTTTAATTGCTCTGGGAAGGAGTTTTCTTTATGATGGCAGAAAACAACTGAACCGGATTTGGCATAGGGGCCTGCAAGACGCTCCTTATGGAGTTTCCTAATGGCAAAGGGTTACCTTGAATATCCCTTGTTGACCTACATTCATTAGTTTAGTTCCTGCCTTTGCCATACCTTTTGCATAACCCAGAAAGGATTATGGCATTCTGAATGGATTATGCTTAAAAAAAGCATTGTTTCTAGGAATGCCCTATTTACAATCCCTTTTATGGTGACCTTGGTTACCACGATTGAAACACTTGACATTT
>JAQHUG010000383.1:1130648-1153041 GCA_028555095.1 Dicrostonyx torquatus | reverse complement strand
TTCTTGGCTAGCTCTCACATCTAAACTAACCCATTATAAAAGTCTGTATGTCACCACGAGGTGGGTGACTTACCGGAAAGGTCTAACCTGCATCCATCTGTGACGGGAGCCTCATGGAGACTGACCACTTCCTTCTCTCTTCCCAGAACTTCCATTCTGTCTACTCCGCCCACGTAAGGGCTGACCTATCTTACAAGCCAGGCAGAGTTTTTATTTAACCAATCAAAGCACAGAAATACAGATGAACCCTCCTACTCCAAATAATAAAAAATCCCTCTTGGGGGAGATACAGATTCTAGTTGCCTATTGGAACTAGGAGATTAACAATATATATATAAGACAACTAAAAGTCAAAGACAGTTGTGGTGATGTACGTACAAGAGACAGTGAGACAGCAGCAGCTAAGGAGAGTGAGTACACAAAGGACTCTTCAAAACTACAAAAGTGTTGTCACAGCTAGCACAAAGAAAAGCAGAATCAGAAGAATTCTACAATTTGAGGATGGCAGCATTCCTGACTTTGGCTCTTCATTCTGTAGGTGGATGAATATAAGAGGTTTGTGTCCAACCTAGTCACAAATTCTGTGGCCCACAACCTCTCCTGCCTGAAAAATGAGCTGGGGCAGTGGTGGCTCAGAGTATGTGGAGTGGCCAACAAATGACATGTCTAATTTGAGGGAGCCCATAGCCCACACTTCCTAGATGGCTAGCATCTGGAAGCCAGATGGCTCAGAGACCTAGTGTAGAACCAAATGACTGAGAACTAAAAGGTCAATGAAAGGATTCCTAAGATATTCTGTTATACTCATAGGATCAGAGTCTCACTCAGTCGTCATAAGGGAGGCGGCTGATGGGAGCAGACACAGAGCTCTCGGAACCTCACAGAAGAAGGACAGGAAGAAATTTAAGAGTCAGAGGGGTCAAAGACACCAGGAGAACAGGGCCTATGGAATCAAATAAGCAAGGCCCATAGGAGCTCACAGAGTCTAAAGTAACAACCGCAGAACCTGCTTGGTTCTTTGCTAGTCCCTTGGCATAACTGATCTATTTGTTTAGCTTGGATGGAGTATTCATTGGGCTCCTAACAATAGGAGTGAGGGGGTGTCTCTAACTCTATTGTCTACTCTTTGGATCCTTTTTATCCTGGGTTGCCTCATCTAACCTTGATAACCTATACTATTCATATTGCATTTTGTTATGCGTGTTTGGTTGATACCACTGGGAGGCTTGCTCTTTTCTAAAAGAAAAAAGAGGAGCATAGATCTGGGGGAGAGGGCAGGTGAGTAGAAGATTCTGAGGGACGGGAGGCTGTGGTCTAGATGTTCTGTATGAAAAAAGAATCAATTTTTTTAAAAAAAATTATTTCTTCATAACCGTAATATCGTATTGTAATTATAACTGTAATTTATCATAGTCATGATAGGTTAGTCGTTAAAAGTTACATATAAGTATGGCTTTAGTTGGGGATGAAAACATGACATCCTTGAAAAGAGTTCATCATGTTTGACCCAAACACCAAAATAATTAATGTCATGTTGGATGTACAAATAAAGTTGGTCATAGTTGTTCAGATAATAGGTAATAAAGTTACTTCTATTATATAATATAGCATTTTCTGGTATGATTTTTATTATGAAAAAGTTGAATTCACTAAATTTCTGAGTGATTTGGGTAGAAATGAAGAATGTAATAAAAATGGAAATAATTCAGAAAGTATTGGATACTAAATGATTTACTTCTGACAATTTTCCAAGGAAAGCAAGCAAATTATATTTTTTAATTTATTTATGAAGCTTAATACAAAAGGTAAAATTAATTTTAATGGTCCTATTAGTCTTTTTCCTGGGTTCTCGGCACAACGGTTTACTCACTAACATCTCCCTAACCTTGCTTTGCTTTTCAAATGGTGATATTAATTAAATTTAAAAATGTATACTGTAAATATTGGGCCAAAATTATCTCACGGCCTGTACCTGACAGTCTGCAGGACAGAGAAAAGCCTGGCTCGAGTATGAAGTATAGTCTTAAAGCTACTGAGGGAGGACCTAAAATCTAGTGATGCCCCTCCAGCCAGAGGGAGGGCTTGGTTTTCTCTCATTGGCTGGAGGTACCCATACATCACATGATGTCATTTAACCTATATAAGCTGACGCTCACAGTAATAAACTGAGTTCCTGCTTTGACTTGACTCCCTATTGCGTCTGATTGCATTGTGGGGCTGCAGAATGGGTGGAGAGCTCATTCACTTTTCCCTGGGGAAAAAGGCTAAGGAGGCCTGGCATGTAAAGACCACCAAAACAATTCTGCAAACTAGATTCCATTTTGCTCTAGGTTTTAGAATGTGATTTGAAGATATTAAACTTTTCATGACATTCTTATATTCTTTGAACATACACACTTTTATAATTATAATTACTATTTCGTCTCCCTTTGGTATGTCTTAAGATTTAGGATATATATCCTACACTATATCTTTACCTTTATTCTCCCTGCTTAGTTGGTATTTCCCCTAAACTGATATAATCTAAAACTTCTAACTTGTAGCTGATTTCCTTAGTTCATGGTGTATTTTTATATTTGCAGATTTTTTTCGAGAGCCAGGTTAAACATATCTTAACTAAAAACTCTTAGGCTGTTTAGATCATAAATTATACTTGCAGGTTCTAACAGAATTGTGACTCCGGCATTTAACTTACCTGTGAATTTTATTACATTTTCTCATTAAAAACAAACATAAACTGCTGAACGATGATAGTCATTTCCTCAGCCACACATGATACTGCGCTTAAGGATTTTATTTTCCTGAAAACCCCTACTCTATAGAAAGCTCATCCATCAACTGTAATGAGAGCTGTCAAGAATATTTAGTGAGAAATAGCTGCTTGATATGCTAATAGCAGCCCCTTAGTGAATTCATTTTGTTCTGCTCCTTGACATTAATGGTTTTCATAATCTAATGAGTGATGTGTGCAGCAGGAGAAGGCCACAGGGAAAGACCATTATAAACTCACAGTAGGGAAAATCTTTATCAGTGTTTGTTCTCACGCCGCAGAATGCATCTGTATATGTCTCTATGCTGGAGCCTTTATAGATTTCTGTCTTTTTTTAAAAAAATATTCATTTATTTATTATGTATACAATATTCTGTCTGTGTGTAAGTCTGCAGGCCAGAAGAGGGCACCAGACCTCATTACAGATGGTTGTGCGCCAACATGTGGTTGCTGGGAATTGAACTCAGGACCTTTGGAAGAGCAGGCAATGCTCTTAACCACTGAGCCATCTCTCCAGCCCCTAGATTTCTGTCTTAAGGTACCATTTGACATTAGGGCATTTGTGTATTGACTACTCACTTGCTTTCTCTACCACTGTGTTGGCCTGGGGTCCTGGTGGGGTCTGGTCAGGGAAAACTGGGAGGAGACACTGTTATGCCTTTCCAAGTAGACAATACCTTTGAGTCTTCAAGATACTACTGTTTTACAAGGAAGAAGCAGTTGGAGCCAGAGAGGTGCTGGTGGGATCAATAATGATTTGATTGGTTAAATCAAGAGTATCGTCTTGAGTGCTCCACTTCCTAAAGTTATGTTTGTGATTAATTTATGTGAACTTCCTTTATGGCATGGTTTTGAAAGTAGAATAGATGCAGACGTTTGTCAGGGACAGTTAAATTAGATGCTGAGAATGGACACTTCAATGACTTCTCAAGGTCCCTTTGTAGTCCTGCAACTTTATGACCACAGAAATCTAAATGGAGTCACCTAAGTCACTAGTTATGATTTGATAGCTTTGGAAAGAGTTACATTCTGATACACAGAAGTAAATCGCTCAGTGGGCTCAATGGACAGGATTCTAACATTTCTCAACAGGTTTAAAGCTTAGTTTTCTTTGTTATTATTGTTTGCTTGGGATTGAGACAGGGTTTCTCTATATAGTCCTGGCTATCCTGGAACCGACTTTGTAGACCAGGCTGGCCTCAAACCCACAGAAATCTTCATGCCTCTGCCTTCCAAGTGCTGGAATTAAAAGAGTATGCAATACCGCCTGGCTTGAATTTTGATTTCATCAATGTATTAGAGAGAAACATTACAGTTCACTTAAAAGTAAACACTAAAGATGTTTTGNAGTATGCAATACCGCCTGGCTTGAATTTTGATTTCATCAATGTATTAGAGAGAAACATTACAGTTCACTTAAAAGTAAACACTAAAGATGTTTTGTATTAAAATTATAAATACCAGACTTTTTTGGAGTATGAAATATTGAAATACGTGAATGCTGCTTGTTAAATATACTGTACATTGTGGGAACATACTACATTTTAAAATATACAAGAGAGATATTTGTTATTGAATTAGAGGAAAGTGAGGCTTGGCTTTTAGTAGAGGAAAGGAAAATTCAAATTCTGAAAAACAGATATTTATATTTTCTCCACTTATTTATTTATTTATGGTTAGGTAGGGTCTAGTTTTGAACCTGTGACCTATGTGCTTCTTATTGTCATGTTTGAGTTTTGAATTAACTGAATAAGTTCATTTTATAAATACCAGTAATCTTGTAAATTTGATAAGTTATGTTTTTTCAAGCCAAAACACCTTTATTTTTCTAGTCCTAAAACATTTTGTATTTTTGTTTGGTTATTTATATTTCATTGATTGATGTCCTGCCCATGTGTATATTTCTTTGTATGAGGACATACAAACAGGCCATGGTTTGTACATAGAGATCAGAGGGATATTTTACTAGGGGATGTATTTCTTCTCCCACCCAGTATGTTCTGGGGAATAAATGTGCCATGGCATTGTGCTGTGGGACAATGGTCTTGTACCCTGTAAATATTTGTCAGTTTTATTGTTTTAATAACACGCTAGTTGGCCAGTAGCCAGGCAGGCAGTATAGGCAGGGCTGCCAGAGCAGGAGAGTTTGGGGAAGAGGAAAGACTGTGTCTGCAATCATCATCCAGACAGAGAGGAAGCAAGATGAGAATGCCTCGCTGATAAAAGGTACCAAGCCATGTGGCTAACACAGACAAGAATTATGGGCTAATGTAAGTTGTAAGAGTTAATAAGAATCCTGAGCTAATAGGCCAGTTTATAATTAATGTAGACCTTTTTGTGTTTCTTTGGGACTGAACAGTTGCAAGACCCGGAGGACAGAAACCTCTGTCAACAAGGTTGGTGGATAGCACCTTTACTCGCTAGGCCACCACACCTTGTTGGTCTGGCTCTTATATTTCTGCATGACAACATTCCAGCTGGGACAGACGCAGTAATAGGGTTTTTGTTTACCTTCTATGTATTCCAGCAGCCTCCCATGTAGCACATTTGTGGTCAACCGCCACAGTGCTAACCACGAAGCAGTCTTCAGCATTTCTGAATGACTACCAGTCATCGTCTCTTTCCTAGAACCAGAGCTGACAGTCCGGTGGCCCTTTCTGTATTGCAGGTTCTTACATAAACCAGACGGAAAAATGACAGTTCTATGAAGGGATTTGCGAACTTTAAAAAATGATTGTAGGGCAAACCTTGTGTATTTGTGTTTACTGCGATGTGCCAGGTTTTAACTAACTTAACTAACCAAAGTGCTGATTGTGGGTGAAGTTCAGATATACCTTGCATGTTAGATTATTTTTATCCTTCATAGTCACAGACATGAGGTGTGTATCAATTCTTAAATATTCTTTTTAATTTTATTAAAGAATGTTTTATAGTTTTGGTACAATTATTTCAACATTTTGATATATTTTATTCTTAACTACTTTATGAGTTTTTGTTTTGATCTAATCTGACTTTTATGTTGTTGATTACTGTAAAATATAGAGCAATGTTTAAAATACTGATTTGATATTGCCTTTGCAATACTCACTTAATAATTCTGAAGAGCTGTATGTGTGTGGGTGCGTGTGTTCAGTGCACAAAAGAGAAAGAGACAGAGAAAGGCTTTCTTAGGATTTGGTGTATAAGACACTGTAGAGGAAAGAAAGTTTAACTTTCTTTTTTCCAATTCATATGCTTTTATTTTTTAATGTAAACCTCAAAGGAAACACTTTCAACAATCAACGTGTAATGGACCTGACTTGTTCTCTTCTCTCTCTCTAAATTACAAGGTAGGTGGAGGGACGGCAGTTATCTTTTTCTGAATTTCTTTTTTTGACTCAGAGTTGGCCGACTCTTATTATTCCATGTGATGGGCACAAGTGAGAAGTGAGCACCTTTCAACAGAGCCGTTTTCACAGACCTATTTCATTTGGGTTTTAATCCATTAAAACTGGAAATTTGGAATTTGTTTGTAAGGGAAAAAGGCAAACAAGCATGTGTCTAGGACTGTTTTCATGTTGATGCTACGTTAATGATGAGGTTCATTCCACAGAGGAAGTGCCTGCTTGGTATTATAAGCACAGTCAAGAAGGAACTCATGTTTCTGGATTTCACAATCCCATTATTTCCACACTTCTATAAAACTGATTCTCTTGATCTTTGAGATTATAATTACATCATGTCCCTCTTCCTTCACCTCCCCACACAGCCTCCCACATACTCTTGCGCTCTTTCAAATCTATGGTCTCTTTTTAAAAATTAATTTTTGGATGTGTATATTTGTGTGTGTGTGTGTGTATTCCTAAATGCATAATTACAACTTTTTAATTTTATATAATGGTACTTGTATATATAAGTTTTCAAGGCTGACAATTTGGTTTTGGATAGCTAATTGGTTTGCTTTTCCTTGGGGAAGGCAGTTTCTCCCGGTCTCACCATTCTTTGATTGCTTATAGTTCTTTGTATAGGCATGAAGCTTTGCAAACTTCCCTGGTCCATGTTAGAATCTGTTGGTACTGGGATCCACAACTCTGCATTTTGATTGTTGTGTTTTTTCTTTTCTTCTACAAAGGGAATTTTTTCTTAAATAGAAATGAGGATTAAGATTGTGGATATAAGGACAGAAATTTACAATGTTGTCAGGGATTATGCTGATTTAGTTCATTGATTCTTTTATGTTCTTATCCAAGATCCATGACTTCATTAACCCTAAGTATTTGGCTAGGTTCCCAGTACCTTAAGAGTAGGAATGTGTGACAAAGTCATAAAAATCATACTATTAATTATGTAAATACCTATAATACTTTTAAGTTAGTATATATAGTATATATATAAATATATATATTAATGAAATTTTCCTTTCTTAACTTTCTTTTTCTTTTCAAGATAATTTATTTTCAAAATGGGTCACAACATTAGCATCTGGCCCATTCTGCCAAATGTACCAGCTATATATGCTTGTTCAGCAGCTGTGAGCACATTTCGGTATCATGTCTGAAAAGTAAATAAAAACCCATATAAAACAAATATCCAAAGTTCCCATAGGAACACAGGTACATGTGACCCAACTCCTAACCTCCCATAATGCATCTGTGCCAACCCCTACTCTTACAAAGACATTCCAAAACTAGCAGTAATTAAGTTAAATGGTCCGCTAAATCCCTTAATTCAAGCTAAACTGGCAGGTGAGAGCTACAAGATTGGCAGATACAAGAGTGGCATCTATACATTGATAACAGTGGACGCACAGACTGTTGGGTGACAGTCCATTCAGCTCTCCTGGGCACAAGACATGGGCACTTCTGGTGGAAAGTCATGACTCTGGATCAGCTTTCTGAGTTGCTATACCTGCCTTGGCATTGCATAGTAGACAGAAGGCCTCTAGAACCCATTGAACATAGATATAGCAGCAAGGGTGTATGCACCTTTCAGAGAGCATCCAATCACCCACATGCATTTGAGGCAGGTGACAGTACTAGACAATCCAATCAAAGCCATCACATCTTGGTCCCCTAATGCTGGGTGAGTAATACTTCTCATGTGGTTTAAGTTTCTTGGGGAGCAAGGTCTTCACATATGCATGATCATAAAGAATGGAGTTAATTGATCAATATACTCCATCATTCACATAATACATGAAGGTTTGCTCATTTGACTGATTGGCATCGTCAGAGCTGGTCTGCTCTTACCATATGATTTTCTTTGGAAATGATATTGACTCCCAGTGTGAAAGCTGACATAGTATCCACCTGGCTCAGCTATGACTCTCACCCCAGAGTCTGGTGGGAAATACTTGCCCAGAGCTGTGTTGATTACACTGGTGATCTTTTCAAATTTAAGCTTCATGTCCTCAGATCCAGGAAAGCCGCCATCAGTATCAAGCAGACACATGCAGAAACCAAATTCCGTTCCCATGTCAAAGACACAGCGGACATTTGGACAGGGCCTGTAAGAAGGTCTTGGGATCAGTACATATACCCCCACATAGAAGCTAAAACCAAAAACATCAATATTTAGTTCTTTAGCTGGTTCCAGGAGAAGTCTGCTGGTTTTGAGTGTGGCACCAAACTTAAAACTGAGGTAACAAACTGCCTTGGAATCATCAGTGGCAATCCGCAAAACCAACTTTGCCTTTGGATGTGTCCTATCATCAACTCAACCTCACTGTCAAAAGTCATCAGAGACACTGGCTACATGGATTTGCATAGATAATCCTCTCTAAAGGCACCCTGAGCCCCTCATGAATCAAGCTTGTTTGTACAGTCAGAACCTGTCCCAACGGCAGCTAGGGTATTAACTATGGCATTGCTTCCATTGCTTTTGACTGCATAGGGAGTGACATGGGGAAGAGCTTTTAACCATCTTAGATGTTTCTTCAGAATGTCTCCAAGGTCTGTGACATAAAAAGCATTATTATCTTCACAGGAAGAAACTTCATTATTTTTTGGTTCAGAATGTCCATGGCAGTAAAGCCTTCATTAAAGATGTGGCAGTCAAACTCTTCCCTATTAAAGTGGTTCATGGTTCTCCTTATGCCAAAAAAACCAAAACCAAACCAAACAAACAAAAACAAAACCCTAGAGATGGAATTAAATTATTGTCAGTTCCTCACAAGGCAAGCTATCCAGGAACTCTCAACATGGTCTCCTTAGAGTGGTACATGAACTCCACACTGGAAAGCCCAGTGGAGACTGGGAACTGTTGGTGGTGGCTGCTGCAGGGACTGACCGACCCCCTTCTGGACCTTCGGTGCATCCTCCGCAAGCCACAGACCATCTAACAAAAACCCCAACAAAAGTCAGGAGAAGTCCTCTTTTTGTCTGTCAGGGATATCCAGTAGCTTCCCAAACATTACAAGCTATTGCTATTGCCTGTGATTTCCTCCAAAGGTGGAAGGTTAGTCCCTCTCCTTGAATTATCATGCACTTCAGACACAGACCCCAATGACATCAGAGCTGGAATTAACCTGAAATACTTCTCTTTGAGAGATACCTTTCAGGGTACTGGAAAGTGTCACAGAAATTTCCAAAGAAGGGAAACCACAAACACTCCTAAGCAACTACATTGCATATAAACCTCAAGGGCTACTGGCTTAATAAACAGTAATAAGACTATAGTAACAAGAGTTCAGTAGTGACACACAAACCTTAGTAACACCAAACAGCTCTCCGATGGTATTTAAGAAGGAAATAATGCCTGACATTGGAATCCTTCAGATAATGTACTTTTCATGGTTTTAATAACATGGAGTCAGTCAGGTTCCAAAATTATTACTTAATATATTCCAGAAAGAAAAGCTCATAAGAATGATATTGGATGTTATTATGAAAAGTGTGATAAAATCTATCACATCCATTTCTTCTCATTGAGAAGGTATTTGCTTTGTCTGGTGTGCCTTACTATATCATTCTATTCTGTGCTACATCACTTAGTGATCAATTTGGTTATAAGATCAATTGTTTTAATACTGTAATCCTTGTGTCATGTTATTCAGTAGCAGTCTTGGAGTGATATTGTTAATTTGGATATGCTAAAGATAAGTTGCTAATAGCCTCCTTGCAGTAAACAAGACACATACTGCAGGTGCTGATGTCTGTAAGAACAAATGTATATGCAGAATCTGGAGACACATACTGAAGGTGCTGATGTCTGTAAGAACAAATGTACATGCAGAATTGTGACTTAGGAGAATGAAAGTTGTGCTAATTATTTCCCACACTGTCCAAGGAACATCTGCACTGTATCTGTAGTCAGTACAGATAGAAGAGGAATGCATGACTCCTGTTTGTACTGTAAAGTTTCTGGTAACTTCCTGGGATCTTCAAACACATTCTTGTGGAAAAAAAAAAACTACCCCATTTCCAAATTACAGGACAGATGTAATTCTAGCTTGCATCTTTAGCTAGCTTAATTTCACTCTTTTATCTGGCATGCATCCACTTGACTGATTGGTTTCTTCTGCAGAAGCTGAACTCTGTTGTTATTTACTGGCGGTTCACTGCGGAAGAAATTTATGAGTCAGTTTGATTGCTAATTTGTAGACCTTATCCACTGTATCAACAGATTTAATTGGTGATCCCACTTTCAATAAGAAATGCTAGCTCATGTAAGACAATTAAACCCATTTTTCAAATAAAAATTCTTAGTCATTATATCCACTCTATAAAAAAACAAATCTATTGCTTCTATTATATTTGCTTAGACTGTGAATTATGTAATTCAATAGAGAAAGTAATTAAGTTTGCTTGACATGACTACTTTTCCACAAAGGCATCAGGCTCATTATTCATGTTTCTACTACTCTATTTCAATCACTAACTGCTTTTGGGTAGGTGGCTTATGAATGATGTCATGTGCAGTAGAAACCTGGCTTATAGGCAGCCAAAGGATTCCCGGGTAAAGTTAGCACTGACTTTAACCTTTTGTTCACTGGAATTTCTTAATTTATTTGCTTTGAAATCAGTAAATAACAATTAATATGAAAATTACATTAACTAATTTTTTCTTTTTTTTTATTTGTGTGTGTATGTGTAACATGAGGGCCTGCTTATTGGAGTTTCAGTCCTGCCAGGTTCCCACAGTCATTAGGTCCCAAAGAATCACACAGAAGGTCTACATAAGTTTTCAAACTGTTGGCCCATTATGTCAGGCTTCGTTTTAGTTCTTATAATTTATATTAACCCATTATTCTTATTTATGTTACCCACATGGCTCACTACCTTTTTCAGCAGGCCAAGTCACATCCTGCTTCTTCAAGTCTGGAAAGAACTGCAGGAAGAGCTTCCTTCTTCCCAGAATACTCCTGTTCTTATTGCCCCACCTCTACTTCCTGTCTGGTTGTCCCATCTATACTTCCTGCCTGGCTACTGGCCAATCAGCATTTATTTAAAACATGATTGACAGAATACAGACAATTCTCCCACACCATATATGTGTGCTTGTGGCTTGTATGTATGTATGCCACATGTTTATAATGCATTCAGTGACCAGAAGAGGATATCAGACCCCCTTGAGCTGAAGTTAGAGGTGGTTGTGAGACCCCAGATATGGGTACTAAAAAGGAGATGCAGACCCTCTGGAAAAGAATCAATCATTCTTGACTATTGAGCCATCTCTCTAGTTGCACCGGTTTTTCTTGGTGACTAGAAAATATCTATAACTCACTGCTGTATAAATATTATTTTGTAGCTGCCCACATACATTTTCACCATTACTAGTATATCTATATTTTCAAATCATGAACTTAAATTGTCTTCATAGATTATGTCTCATACTTGAATAATTCTTATCTTTTTATTACTCAACAATGGTAAAGCAAAATCAATTAATGAAAGTGAAATATGAATGACTATTATAAGCTAAGAATTGTGAGGACCGCAGGGGTATGTATGCAGGGTTTAACTTCTGAGCAAGTTAAATGACCATGTTAATCTTAAAAATAAATCTTTAACACATTTTGTTTCTTTATTTTAACTAATGGTCAGTATTAAATATCTTATAGTTTCCATCTATTTTATGATAGTATAATGCACTCATAATCACAATAAATGTTTACATTAAAAATACATCAATTTTATTATATTTCTTTCCATTTTAAATTTTGTTTATTCCATTTTATGTATGTAAATATTTTAGCTGAATGTATGGATGTTTATTATATGCTTGCCTGGTAGCCCTGGATGTCATGGGTAGTTATCCTATCCCTGAACTAGAGTAATGGATGGTAGTGAGCCACCATGTGAGTCCTGGAAACTGAACCTAGGTTCTCTGCAAGAACAACCATTGCTCTTAACTGCTGAACCCCCTCTCCAGTCCTTATTATCTTTACTAAGGCACAAATTCCTGCATAAACTTCCATAGCTGTTAAGAGTTTCATGTGTAATATCTAAGTCATATTTCTACTGAATTGTTAGTGTTGCTTCATATGTGAATTGATGTAGAATACATATATATATATATAAATATATATAAATATAACATACACAGTTATATTTATGAAATTGTAAAAGCAAGAAAGACCGTGAGAGATAATTTCTCATTTATCACACGAGATAAGTGTGACACATGTGCTCGGTCAGTGTGGGTCCTAATTCTGCACAGGGCAGTATAGATGTTCCTTTGTGCATAATTTGTCCACCCACTGGCCAATCCAATGCTACTTTCACTGACTGCTCCTCTCCTCACACAGGCAGATGAAGCAATTTTTTCTTTGCTACGATGGACAATAAGCTCTTGTATGCTTGCTTACTTTACCTCGCATATCTTATTAGGACTAGCCAAGGGAGGGTGCTCACCACTCTGGTTTTTGGGTTATCTCTCATTTATGTATATCACATTCTTCTTTTTGAGCTTAATTATAAAAACTTTTTATTGTAGGTCATACTTGCTCATATTTGACAGTATGTTTGTTTCTATCAATTTAGTCAGTCATGTTTCCTAGAAATTTGCACAACATATTCTGTCTCTGTATAAAATTTTTCTTACGAGTAGATATTTTAAAATGTGTGAACATATGATAAAATATAAATATACATTTCTTTTAAAAGATATTTATTCTTAATCACTCCCACTGACTTTAAGCAGCTGTGACTGAACACTGAAACCATTTAATAGTCTGTATTTTAATGTATGTAATTTTAGAAAACTAATGCTATAGAATAGGCTGACATTAAATATAAATTGCTGAAATGTATAGATTCATAGTTAAAAGATGAAAGAATTTCTATCTTTGAGAATTATTTTAGCTATTAGTTTCCCTATCTTCACCTGCCTTTTAATATTCCTGTCTAATTCCTGAGCTAGGCATTATTTTTTTAGCATTCTTCTTTTGTGTGTGAGCATTCGTGTTCAAATGTGTGTATCCGTGAATGAGAGCACACACGTCATGTGTGCACATGCTTGTGGAGACCAGAGGCGGACATAAAATATCTTCCTCTATCATTACCGTCTTTGTTGTTTGAGACAAGTATCAATTTGAACCCGGAGTTTATCTCTTTTTTCTGGGAAGGGTGGACAGTGAGTTCTAGGCATCTGTTTCTACCCATCTAGTGCTGACGTAACAGGAAAGTGCAATTATGCCCATCTTTTATATGGGGGTTGGGCATCCAAACTCAGCTAATCATGCTATGTGGAGACCACTTTGCTGATTGAACGACAGCCCAGTACTCTATGTTTAATTTTCGCTAACTGTTAAATCCTCATGTCAAAGTTAAATTTCAGATTTTCACATTTTTGCAGTGAGGGCTCTCAATCTTATCGGCTCACTATTAGGCACTGGAGCCTGGGTCACGTGGATGCACCACCTCTTCAGTAGGTGCTGACCCCTTTACATGGGCTGTTAACACATTCCTTGTTCCAGGACTTTAGGACTCTCTAAATTTGCAAAATGATAGACTGTGAAGGAGTCATTTACATTGAAATTGGATATTTATTATAGCAGGCAGCTAATTTTTAAAGTTCAATAGCTCTCTAGAGGTTCTTATAGGAGATGTAACTACCCCTAAGTTATTACTTTGTAATAAATATGGAAATGAATGTTCTTATATCTTTTCCTTCTTACCTGACAAGCAGTAATAGTGTAGATATCTCTACATCATCAGCATCTGGGATTAGATGAGGTAGATGAGCTATTTTACAGAACCTGTGTAGGATCATTGGATGCATATTCAGTACTTCACGTACAGACTTGTTTGCTATATGCAGAGAAGATTAATTCATTCACCCACTATTGATAAAACAATATAGTATGACATTAAATTAAAACAGATATCTATGTTAGATTATAACCAAACCTAACACATTGTATTGTAAAATTGTTTTGCCTAACATGCAGAGGCTAAGTTTAAATCCCAGAATTAGAAAAATAAAATATCTGTGCAGCTATGTGTGTGTATATATGAAAGATGTATGTATCTTTTAAATGTGTATATAATATAATTTCCTTATGTTACAGAAGTGAAAAGTTAGGCATAATAGACAATTAGGATTGTGATTCAGAGCTGAGACTTCAGCATTAAAGTCTTCTTTTCTTATGCTCAATTTAGGACCTCTTGTTCCTTTAACTTTATCTGCAGCATGTCTTTCAAAAGGGCATTGAACACATTTCTTTTGCTCTAACATCTGACGTTATCTTCTTTCTCTAACTCTTAGAAATATCAGGTGAATCTCTACTTTTTCTTGGGCCCATTATTTTCATTATATAAGAATCAATCATTTTCAGAACAAATATAGTTATTTCATTCCTCTGTCTCAGAGTTTCTAAGGCATTGTAATCCAGGGGAAAAATCTCAAAGTATTTTCCTCAGGCTGTGAAATCTTTACTATAATTCTTCTCTTGCTTTATTAATGATGATAACAGCCAAGCATCTACAAATGGTGTTTCTTTTGTCGGGAATAGTTTTACTTCTCCTTTATGTTGCCAAAGTAAAATCAAAGAATGAAATAAATAAAGAAAGAAGAAAGAAAGAAAGAAAAAGAAAAAAAGGAAGGAAGGAAGAAAAGAAGAAAGAGAAAGAAGGAAAGAAGTGAAATTTTATATCTTCCAGGAATTTCTTAAATTTATTTTTAATCATCACTTATTTTTTCTTCCCAGAGTACATTTGTTAATTTGTATTTCTAAGCACATTTCATGAATGTTAAAGAGATCTGCCATAAATGAATGTACAAATGTGTTCAATGCCCTGCATCCCCTGGATGGCATGCAATTTTTTTTTACATAAGTTATACTCAGGAAGGAGCTGTTGAACAAACAAAATCTTCCTAAGAGAGTCAAGGGATAGTTATGGGAATCCCATGTGATGAAGATGTTGCAGGAAAATGACAATGATCAAGAGTCATTCTCATGTTAGAAAATTTCAAGGATGATTTTTAAGAAATTATTTTCATATAGAACTTGAGTTTCCTTTAAATAAAAGGATGAAAAGCCAGGTTATGTAACTTCCTGGATGTTTTATTGGAATAGGCTAGATTAAGACTTTTATTGCCATATGAAATGTATTCCAAGGTTATATACTCTGTGCTGGTTTGAATGTAATTGGCACCCATAGTCTCACAGGGAGTGACACTATTAGGAAGTATGGCCTTGTTGGAGTGGGTATGGACTTACTGGAGGAAACGTGTCACTGTGGGTACGGTCTTTGAAGTCTCCTATACCCAAGATACCACCCACTGTTTCAGTTGAATTCTTATGACCTGCAAGATGTAGGATTCTCAGCTACTCCTCCAGCGTCACCTCTGCCTCCATGCTGCCGTGGTCCCTGCCATGATGATAATGGACTGAACCTCTGAAACTATAAGCCACAGCCTAAATTAAATATTTTCCTTATAAGAAAACCTGGTCATAGTGTCTCTTCACAGCAATAGAAACCTTAACTAAGACATACTATAAAAATAAACTAAATTCAATTAAAATTATTTACAATGTTAGACATAAAATAATTCTGAAAATAGTAAGAGCAAGATAAAGTTACCTGAATAAAATTTTTTACTGTGGAGGAATTCATATTACCATTCTCTCATTAAAGGAAAATTATAGTGTTACTATTTCCCTCACGCCCACAGTTGTGCATTGATTCAGATTATACTGGAAAAAGTTGTGCACAAGAGCACGAAATTTCATCTCACAAATGCCATTATTATATATAGAATGTGATTTTTTTTTTACCATTGATAAAACAATGAGAAGAAAAAATATTATTTGCAGGTTGGTTTTCTCATTGTATTAACTTTTTTATCTTATAAATATTATAAAGTTATTAGATTAAATGTAACACAATAATAGAAACCAGTGAAATGTAACTAGATATTGAAAACTGTTGTATGGATCTGGGAAAGAATCATTTTATGGACAAGGCAAAGAATCATTGTATGAACATAAAGGTACCAATTAAAATAAGTAGGCACTAAGTGGTCAGATCCTCCTAACTAGGAATTTTGCTATTATTGTTTTCTAAAGAATGACTTTAGATGTGTAATGAGTACGTAGAGAGATAACTCTCTTATTAGCCAATGTTTATAAGGAACTCTGATGGATTATAAAGGGAACATGTTTGTAATTCCGATAGTGCATGAGTTTCCTTCATATTCAATCTCCTGTCCATCACATTTAATCCCACCTCACAACTTATTTTGATGATTTTATCAAGTCTACAAGATAAAGAGCATTTTTGTTCTGGTTTGCAAGCCACAGAGTATTTCTGGTCTACCATAGTAACCTTGGGCACTCCCTTCCTCTATAGTTCTAATCCCAGGGAAGTTCAGAATTTTAGTAGGAGTTACAGGAAGAACAGATGAGGACCAGTCTACTCTTCAGCGACTTCTGCTATGTCTGAGTGAAGGAATTATCCACTTCATGCAAAAGGGAGTCACGCTTGGTTTGAGAAAACAAATGAAGTTAAAGTTAACAGTGTGGGTGATGGATTGGTTACCATAGCCAAGCCAAGGCTCCACAGCTGCACAGAGTTCCCGAAACTAATTTGTTATCTGATAAGAAGCAGTGAAAGAAAAAAAAAAGAATCTCTAACATGTCAGAGTTGTGCTTATGTGAGAATTGGTTATCTGAAATAACCCACTTGCTAAATAATGCCTCAGTCTGTCACATTTTAAGCTCTGGGTAGGCGACACCCTCTTTTAGAGATGTGAAAGAAACTTGAAAAGCTATTAAAAACAACAACTAGCAGCTATCAGATATTTTACCTTAATTTTAAAATATATTAAAAAACCAACTGACATTTTCTAAAAGCTGACACATTAGCCAGTGGAATGGGTTGCTAATATTTAAAGGTTTTTTCATGTTACATGAATTTCTATGTACTATGTGTGGAAAACAACAACAGTGACCTTGTGAAACACAAGAAGACTTGATCACTGTAACTAGGTACCAGAAATATGAGAGCAGTCACACTAAATAATAGCAAGCTCTGTAATGAATGGTAGAGATAATTCTTAGATAACTTTAAAATTATAAAACTATAGTTGCTCAAGCTGTATGCAAACCATTCAGCATTACTAAAAATTAAATAAATGCAATTTAATATCAAATGATGAAACTTGCCTCAACTGAAAATTTATAGAAAGTTGAGGACTTTTGCCAACAGCACAGAAAAAGTAGTTATCTTTCACACTGTAACTGAGCATCTGATGTCTAACGAAGTCCAGGAACACTTAGAAGTGTGTCTCTAGAGAAACATATCATACTACATATGCATATGTCTATAATAACAATTTGAAACCCAGGACAATATTTCTGCAGAAAAACGGTTAAATAAATTGCGTTCCATTTTATGCAAAAAGGTTAAGTTTCTTTTTCCTTAAAACAGGCTAATCTGTATACCAACTAAGAGAAATACACTGTGCCAGGAGTTTAAAATGTAAAGTGAAAGCCTCTGTTCATAACTTTCTCATTGCGTGGAAAGGAAACAGATAATTCCCTGAATTTCATGTATACATATGTGTGTCATCTCATATACAAAATGACCTACTTATTTCATGCTTGCACACATGAAATTCTATACTGTGTTTTCATCTCTACACATGCTAATATTTTATCCCTGTTTAGTCTACTCAAAACTCTTTTTAACTTTTCATTATTTCTTTTTTCTTTCTTTTTGGTTTTTTCGAGACAGGCTTTCTCTGTAGCTTTGGAGCCTATCCCGGAACTAGCTCTTGTAGACCAGGCTGGTCTCGAACTCACAGAGATCCGCCTGCCTCTGCCTCCCAAGTGCTGGGATTAAAGGCGTGCGCCACCACCGGCTTACTTGTCATTATTCCAAGAGAAGAACAAAGCTCGGTGACCAGTGGAGTTGTGTGATAAAGAATTTAGTCCTTTATATTGCTGTTAGCTATGCGTTATTACCATGTAAGATATTTGGGGACTCTTAGGTTGTGGGATAAGGAGAAATGTGTCATTTACTCTTCCAAATGTGTTAAACAAAATTTAAAAAGCAAATAAATTATGATCTTTATTATTAATAAATTATTAATCTAACTGAAATTGAATTTTTGTGGCTTAAACAATGGTTTATCAAGACAAAACACTTGCAGGTCTTCCAGGGTATCCAACTCCTGATCCGGCATCCATGTTGGGCAGTTCACAGTTGGCTGTAACTCCAGCTCTCCATAGCTCTCCTCTGTCCTCAGAAAACAACTGCACACATGTTCCAGACATGAAGACACAGGCACATTTTGTATATGCATAACATTTTTAAATGATGGCTTCTGTTTTTGCAGAATTGTTATGGGAATACAAAGTAGGAAGCCCAGTCATACGGCATATAATATCTAACTTTTGGTCAATGAGAGACCCCAAATGTACAAACATATCATGTACAATGGGCTCTGATATGAGCATGGGATGAGGATGCAGCTTTGTAGGACTCTTATTTAGTGTGTATGAAGTCTGAGCTCCAATACTAAAAAAACGAAAGTTTTTATTTTGGTGATCTTGAACATTTCTTATTGTTAGGCATTTTTTTGACCACACGTTTATTTACATGTACAAATACCATTTGTATTATGTTTGTCTAGAATACTTAATATGGCATTATATGGTTGTACCCTAGAAACAATAGGCTATACCATGTAATCTGGGTGTGTAGCAGACTACAGCATCTAGGTTTATATTAGTATGCTCTATGATATTTACACAAGGATGTAATGTCCATTTTCCAGAATGTATTTCTGTCATTTTAACAACATATGATTGACATTTTACTGAACAGATTTTAATCCCAGCACTCGGGAGGGAGAGGTAGACAGATCTCTTTAAGTTTGAGGCCAGCTTGGTCTCTAGAGCAAGTTCCAGGACAGCCAGGGCTGTTACACAAAGAAACCCTATCTTGTAAAAACCAACCAACCAACAAACAAGTGAAAAAAAAAGAATAGATTTTAAAATCATTAAATATCTGCTGTGATCATTCATGTTGCCGAGGCTAGGATTCTGAAGTCAATTCTCTTGGTGCACAGCACCTGGGATGGCCCTGGAATTGTCAGAATCATGAAATGACACAATAGCAGATACAGAGATTGCTTAATAAAAGAAAACATCAATTTGTATCTGTCTCCCTTCAGAATAGATCAAATGTCTTTTTACATCAGTTGCTGCTGTACTATACTTTACACACCTCAAATATGCTGGTTGTACTAATTAAGAATGTTTGGGTTTTTCCAAGAAGCTTCTATTTCCTTAATAATGAAAAGACAAGAAATTTAAGAGTTTCAAACCTTAATGTCAGGATAATGGACAGTAACAAAAACCCATATAAAGTCAAGCAGTTTCTTGTTAGTGTATTTGAATGCATGAGTCTTGCATTTTACACTTTTCAGTTTATTTATGGTGGTCGTGAGGCAAATATTGTTTAACCTTCGGCCAATGGAAAATGATGTTAAGTCATTTCCGTTTGCTTTCTTCTGCTTCAAAATACCTTCATCTTTTGGGCATGTCATGCTCACAAATGACACATGTAGCAAATAGTATTCCAACACTGTAAGTATTAAGAATGAATAAGAATGTAGAAAATGTAAAGCAAAATATGTACTAGAATCTTCTCCTTTTTTGTTGATTTTATTTTACTGGTTTTGGATTTTTTAACTATAGTATCTTACTTCAGCTGTTTATATTTCTTAACGATAAGTATACTGTAACTTATTTCTTGCTGCTTTTAAAGGCAGAACAAAAGCCAACTGAATCCCAGTCAACATTTGCTCTGAGAAAGGGCCTCTTACACCTGAGATCACTCAGCTAGAAAAGAGTGACTTGGAGTACAATTGGTATGAAATCAAAGCTTTCAAGGCGTAGACACGAGATTGAAGGACTTGAAAGAAAGGGAAAATTGGACCCTGAGAATCTGCCCTGCTTATTTTCAAACAATCAATGAGAAGAACAATGATCTTACATCTCAGCAGCCCCTTTGAGCTACACAGGCTGGCATGCCTTAAGGTTTACTTTTCTGCTTGTTGATTTTTCCCCCTGTACAAAATTATGAGAAAACAAAGCAAATATGAGAAAATTCTCAAAGACTGACCAAGATACTGTAGTCATTAATGTGACAGGGGTAATCATGTAGATGTGTGACTTCAATATCTCAAAAGAAAAAAAAATGAAAGAACCGTGTCATAAAACTCCTCAGTCAGCACACAGTGAAGCCACAAGCTCTACTTAAGTTATTTTAAATCAATAATAAATGCATATTTGGTTCATTAGAAACTTGTCAAATATTTTGCTTAAAAAAAGGCTACATGCACCGGGCGGTGGTGGCGCACGCCTTTAATCCCAGCACTCGGGAGGCAGAGGCAGGCGGATCTTTGTGAGTTCGAGACCAGCCTGGTCTACAAGAGCTAGTTCCAGAACAGGCTCCAAAGCTACAAAGAAACCCTTTCTCAAAAAAAAAAAGGCTACATGCCAACTCTTTGTAATATGCCTCTTTATAAGTTAGCATGGTTGAAGTACATTGGATTGCTTTTTAGTTTGTAATTTTTATTTATTTTTGTTTCAAGTCTTGACAGCAAAAGCCAGCATATTAAGAACATGATAAAGCTAAATTTTTTTCCCAGTGAAATTACATGTCTTTTAACTTTATAAATGATAGTCTTCAAAAATTCCATAAATGTATAAAGCACATGTTGGTTATAGCCATTCTCCAGTCCCTTCCTACAATCTGTATTGGACCCTCTTAACACCAGTCATTCCCAATCTCATGGTTGTGTGGTCATCCATTAGATCAAAGATAGCCTCCCTGTGGTAGGCATTGTGGAGAGCACCCTTCCCTCCATGCTGAGTTTTTCACACCGTTTGTGCAGGTCTTGTGTACAAAACCACAGTTGCTATGAGTTCATGTATGCAATAGCTATGTCAAGTCCAGAGGACAGCATTTCACAGTTTCACCCCATCCTCCAGCTCTTACGTTCTTTTAACCCTCGATTCCACAATATTCCCCAAGCCTCCCGGGGGCATGGCATGACTGTGCATGCACACTGGCTCATTTTCAGCACTTCATGCATATGTAAGTCTCTGCATTAGCCACCACCCACTGCAAAAATTCTCACTGGCCAAGGTTGGAGGGCAGACAGGTGTGGAAATAAAGGATGGAGATGAGGTTGTCAAAACTAAAGATGCACAGAGAAACCTTCTGAAACTCCACTAGTTTTTGTAAGGTGATTAAAATACAATATGAAATAGGAATTTGAACAAAAGTATTCTGCATGGGTAAAGAATATGACTACCAGAAGACATGGGCTATTAAATAAAAGTCTAGTGTCAGGAACGGATTACCTTCCTATGAGTTATTGGTCAGACAGACACCAGAGGCACCCAAACCAATACAAGAGTTTGCTATCATTCTTGGTTATGAACAATTGCTCATAGTCAGAAGTTATTGCTGAAATAAAAATATTTTTGTAGATTTATTTAATTTTTATTAAATATCAGCATGAACAAAAATTATTTTATTTCTGTATAGAGTATAGAGTAATACATTGTAATGCAATGTAGTGTAAGAAATATAATATATAATAAAATCATGGTTTATTTTCATGCTTCAGTTGTTTTACTTCTAGCAATTTGGAAAGTTTTTGAGTTTCTTTCTGTCTACATTTGGCACATACTTATTATTGCATGGAGTCCTTCTCTTTGAGCGTGTCCTTTCTTGGATCATTCTGTGCTGCTATGAGTCACCTTGTACATTGAGTGGCCCAGTCCTGCTAAGAGTTCCTGCTTTTATTGTGGGGGAATAGTGTTTATAAGCATTATCGTCATGTGTACAGTGTACAGTGCCTGGACAGAAAGCAAACATATATGTGTGTACCCATCTGTCCATGTGTACTTACTGCAAAAATATCCCTGTGTTCATATTCATGTATTCGTAGGCAGAGACTGCTTGTTCGTTTCCTGGCTGTCCAGACCCAAAATAATCACACAAAACCATATTAATTAAAATGCTGCTTGGTCTATTAGCTCTGGCTTCTTATTAACTGACTCTTACATCTTAAATTAACCCATTCCTATTATTTTATATTTTAGCACTAGGCTCGGGGGTTACCAGTAAGTTTCCAGGGCAGGTGTCTTTCTTCTTTGGCAACTATATGGCATCT
>JAQHUG010000383.1:1093315-1115182 GCA_028555095.1 Dicrostonyx torquatus | reverse complement strand
CGGATCTCTGTGAGTTTGAGATCAGCCTGGTCTACAAGAGCTAGTTCCAGGACAGGCTCCAAAGCTACAGAGAAACCCTGTCTCAAAAAACAAAAAAAAAAAAAGAAAGAAAGAAAGAAAGAAAGAAAGAAAGAAAGAAGTTAGAGCTAATGGGCCAAGCAGTGATTTAATTAATATAGTTCCTGTGTGGTTATTTTGGATGGCCAGGATGAACAAGCGGGCCTTCCTCCTACACGTAGTTTTTATAAAGTACAGTCTCATCTACTCAGAGGCTTTTCTGCCTGTTGACACTAGTGCTCCAACTTTGTATTTTTGAATAAACAGAGAAGTGCTACTTCTTTGGGAAAATACACTTTAATTCACAAAGGAAGAGTCTTGACGACATTCTCCACGCAGCATCTTTGACATACTACATATCACTTTGACCTTTGTCTTGATTCATTGTTACATAGCACAAGGGAAGCATAATTTGTTGATGTTTGTTTTGCGGTGAGATTAAAATTGGGTATAGTTTTACCTAGAATTTCATGTAACGTCATGTCAGGATAGCAATTAAAAAAATAAAAGGACATTAGGCAAATTTATTAATAAACCTTAACTGTATTTGTCATGTCATCCACATCCTTTCTATGTAATTTTTTTGTGATTGAATTCACACAAGTCAAGATTAGGCTCTAACCATATGTAACAAGAGGGCTTGCTCGTTGGGGTTACTGTCCCGCCCAGTACCCCGCAGCGGACAAACCCCAAAGAAAATCACAGAGAGTCTATATTGAGTTATACACTGATTGGCCCATTAGCTCAGTCTTCCTACCAGCTCCCATAACTTATATTAACCTATTGTCAGCCACATGGCCAGTACCTTGTCTCAGCTGGGCTGCTACATGTTTCCTCCTTGGAGATCTGCACAGGAATGTCAGGGAAGCTCCCTGCTTCCCAAATCTCCTGTTCTCACCTCTACTTCCTGTCTGGTTTTCCCGCCTATACTCCCTGCCTGGCCAATCAGCATTTATTTAAAACATGATTGACAAGATACAGAATTGTCCCACACCAACCATATATACATTATTGGGAACTGTGCACCAGGCTCTATTGTGCACCCTGCACAGATGTCTCTCAGAAATTTCCTATCAGTGTGTGAGCCAGCTTTGCAATACTGTAAGAAAATAGCTTTCAGAGGGAAATAAACAAAATAACAAACACAGACAAAGCTCAAGCCAAGTAATTTAGCTCATGGTTTGAATTTGTAAAGATGGAGTTCTGTCTGGCTGAGCCCATGCTTTAATAACATCCTGACCAGGAGCAATGGCTGGAATATTTGGAGGTGAGTGGCTTTATCTCCGGCAGGAGCGGAGAGAAAGACTGTCGCCAGAGTCTTCTTTCATAATGACTTTCTTATGGAAACTGCCAGAGAATCAAATGTGAAATACTACGAGACTGAGAGAGATGGGTCTCATATCTACAAGGACTGCCGTTAGTCCACCTCAATCCCACTTTGCAGTGTTTCAGACACCTTGAGACCAAGTGGAACCCGGGGAATCACAAACCATATTCAAAACAGAGCAATATCCTCTGCTGTTGGGTTGAGAAAGACATGTCTCGGGCTGGAGAGATGGCTCAGTGGTTAAGAGCATTGCCTGCTCTTCCAAAGGTCCTGAGTTCAATTCCCGGCAACCACATGGTGGCTCACAACCATCTGTAATGAGGTCTAGTGCCCTCTTCTGGCCTGCAGACATATACACAGACAGAATATTGTATACATAATAAATAAATATTTAAAAAAAAAAGAAAGACATGTATCCAAACGTGTGTTGTTGTGTAAAGTCATTATTAAGCACTTACAATTAAAAAATGCCACAGTCTGCCTGTGACTTTTATTATTTGGCTTTCTACAAGAAATTAATGCAATGCAAACCAATTGATTAGAAGACTAATGACATCATGGAGAAAAATCAGTCACACATTTGCATGAATTTTGAAGATGGCCTACTGATGAAGTCTCAAATATTTTCAGAAATGTGGATAAAGTAACAAACTGGACAGTTGGCCCAGGATTTATGAGAAGCCGTAACTCGAGAAGGGAGGGGAAAGGGTGTGTGTAAGCCTACCATGAAGGTAGTTGATGCTCTTAATCACAGATGGTAACACTTATATAGGTATTCCATAATTAATTTTTCTCTGAAATCTTGTGCTATCCTACAACCAAAACAACAGTATTATATCATTGTCTTAAAAATCTGAACCATATAGAAAATTAACATCAGACTTTCATTTGTGAGAGAGGTTTGCTTCAATCTGCTTGTAAATGGTTCACAGATGTTAATTCAACTAACAAACATTTCCATTTTTTTTTCCTCTGAGAGATAAAATAGTACTGAGTTCACCTCATCAGCCTTCAAGGTAGAGGTAAGCCATTTTCTTAATTGAAGAATAGAACAATCTCTTCAGAGACTTTCCCTTTCCAGCAACTTATTCCAGGGCTTAACTCACATGCAAAGTTTTATAGCTACCACTTCGTCTCCAATTTGATTGAAACAGACTAATTTTCTTCCCTTCAATGCAACTTTGTGATTTTATTAAGATATTACCAGCCCCAGTGCATTCATATTTTTGAATTCTGTTCGCAAGAGGAGTTTCTCTAAATATTATAGAAACATCCACCAAACGCAAACCATGTGCACCATAACTCATTTGACTTATGGGAAGGAAAGCGCTCCTGGAGTAGAAGGTTATTTTAGCAGGTCTCATGATCCGCAGGAAAATGACCCCAGATGAAGCCGACCGCAGTGCTTGACATGGTTGAGACAACATTTGGTGAGCCCTAGATTTATCAGAGTTACAATTTTATTTGACAGGTAATTTCTAGGGCTAGAACTCATGTACAAAATTTTGATTGCTATTCATCGGGAGAAATCATTCTGTTACCAGTTTTAACAGGATCTCATTACCAAATGCCTTTGGGAATGGGGTGGAGCATTATGTGAATAAAATGAAAAGAATATGAGCACATTTTAAAAGTAATACAGAGATGTATTATCTTCAAGGCTTATCTTTTTATTCTATTAAAAGACTCTTTGGGGCTACCTACAACTTTAATGACTTACACTTTTACGTTCCTTTTGACAGAATATTGAGCAGATAGTTTTATCCAAATGGCTAAATTATACGTTTTGAATCATTGTACTAATTTTAGAGAGATAAAGTAGTTCTAGAGCCATCCAAAGGATTTCACATTACCAAGATTATCAACTTCTGGTGAAAAAATGTCGAGCCAGCATCTAAATACAAAAAGGTTATTGAATGATAGATAACTCACAGCGTTTTGTTGAATTTTAAATCTTTGTATTCTAGGTATCATAGTATACAAAGTAAATTAGTATTAAAAAGTAATGTTACTGAACATGATTTTGGTGTTTACAAAAATTTCAAATTTACAACTGTAAGGTCTGTCTGTGTTTACATATAACTGATAAAATGGCATGATATCCAATTAAAATAGCAATAATTATAAATTCACAATAACAATAAACAGGTAGCAAACAAACCTATATGAATCAATATAGATTTACATAACTTGTAAGATATGTAAAACTATACTTGGACATGAAGAGAAAACATAACACAGGTTATGAATGCATTATACATCTATATTGCATTAAGATTCATATTTGGAGAAAGAAAGACCTCAATATGAAAATGTACTTTGTAAAATTTAAAAATTTACTTTTAAAGCCTTATTTGTAGACTGCATACAAAGCATAGAATTTCCATAAATTGGATATTACGTTTCCAATTTGAACTGTAAATGATCTTGAATACATCAATATAGCATTTATTTAACCAGTCATTCAACAGTCTGTTCCCAAATAATAAAATAAATCATATTAAAACAATCATATTTAGCTTGTGTCCATGTAAACAAATCTATTCTATAAAAATAGATTGCTGGATTTAAATCTGTTATTAGATGAGAAGTCTTACGTGTGAATTACATTAGAGTACTGAAATTGTTGAAATACTAGACATTGAATGAAATGTGCTGTTTTTAAATTATGCATATGTGCAAACCTTTACCTGGTGGTAGTGAAACAGCCTCCTTTGTGTCACCTTTCTATTGTAGATATAGTGTTGCCTGTCATCAACAATAAACCCAAAGGCTTCACTGACACATTTCAATACAAATCTATTTTCTACATATATAGAATCAGGCCATTATCACCTTCTGCCCTGTGGTTTAAACATCTAGGGTCTTGGTGCCTTTGGAATGTCTAAAATAAGCACCAGGGATGGAACCACAAGGGAAGCTATGTCTGATTATCAATTATCTCAACCCAGAAACAACCCAATCATTTTCTCGCACATATTTCTAATGAGGTTTTGGAAAAGTACATTTAGTCTGGACAGCTGCTTGCCAGAAAGTATTATGAATGCTATTCTCCGAATGTCTACACTTAGTCCCCATTAGTACATTGAATCCTGTCCTGATTGTTGAGATTCAATTATTAGTATCTTTGGGAGATGATTAGATCATAATGTTGGGGATTCTCCCAAAGGGGATGGGATTGCTTCTGTCTTATGAAGACACAGGGGGAAGTTAGCATCCCTGAACCATGGAACTGGTTGTTGCTGTACAGCTCATCTGCTTCAGACCCAATCTCAATCATCCTAGACTTCAGAGACAGGAGAAACAAACCTCTGCTACTTATAAGATAATAAATTTTTTAGCATTTTATATTTTTACCCTGGCAGAGGAAGCCAAGCTTTGTAGCTTTGTTAAGTTATTCTTTCCACAAGAATAGAAAAGCTAGAGATAGTAATTCCTTCATACAACAAACATGAATAGCCACATCCACATATAAACATTTTGTGTGTGTGTGTGTGTGTGTGTGTATGTGTGTGTGTGTGTGGTGTGTTTGTTGGTAGGTAGAAGTCTCCTATGAATCTTAGGAAAATACAAAATGAAATTAAAAATGAAAAGCAGCTCTTATGAGGTAATCCTTGGACATGAAAAGAAACACACTCAAAGAAGTATTGCTTCATAAACATAGATACCGGAACTTTTAAGACATTCTGGACTAAGCTCATCAGCATTCTTGACTGACAGTCGTGAATATTGTACACTGCTCATGGTCTTTGTGAGAAAGCGGGGCTTCTTACCTAAGGAGCAGTTATGGAAGAAGGCTGTCCCAAGAGCTGTGTAGGAGTCAAGAAATGCCATCTCAGATGCCAACTTGTTTTGCCTGGTTCTGGTGTGTTTCCATCTGAGAAAAATAAAAGGACCATTGAAGATTTCCATCGACCTTTCCAGTTTCCTGAACCCATTAATTGAAAAATTTTGATTGAAATGCATGTTCCAACTTTGATGATCTTCCTATGTCTTACTCATTTCTGAAAGTTAGCTGTAAATATGTAACCATTTCATATTTACCAAGTTTTCTTGTATGTTCAGATGCTCTTTTGGCTGACATCCATTGTACAGTGCTATGCATTTCTCGTCACCACAGAATGAATGGATGGCAGTGGGAATATTTAAAAGTCCATGCCATTTATTAGATACAGTGAGTAATGACATATTCTTGAAAGTGACAAACCTATGCAGGCCTATAATTCCAGCATCTAGTATAACTTAGCATCCCTCTCTGGGCGGCAGAGTCATTTCAAGGCCAGTTTGGACAATATAGTGTGATTTGTCTTAAAATTTAAAAGACCACAAATATAGCTTAGTGGATGAACCCTTGCCTATCTTTATTGTAGAATATTATTTTAACAAGGAAAAGATGTGTTACGTTTTTTTATGCTGTGGAATATTACTTTAACTGTGTATGGGTGTGTTACATTTTTATGCTGCATTTGTTTAATTATGGGAAGATTTGTTGCATTTCTTTCACCTTGCCTGTCTAAAGTACCTAATTGGTCTAATAAAGAGCAAATGGCCAATAGCTAGGCAGGAAAAAGGATAGGTGGGGCTAGCAGGCAGAGAGAATAAATAGGAGGAGGATCTAGGCTCTGGAGGAAGAAAAGAGGAGAGAAAAAAGGAGATGCCTGAATTCAGAAGGCAGGCAGACACCAATCAGCAGACATGAGAAGCAGTGAAAGTAATATATACAGAAAGAAGTTAAAAATCCTGAAGCAAAAGGTAAAGAGAAGCAGGTTATTTAAGTTAAAAGAGCTACCCAGCAAAGAGACAAGCTGACGTTGAGCATTCAAAACTAATAATAAGTCTCCATGTCATGATTTAGGAGCTGGTTGGTGGCGCAAAAAAAAAAAAAAAAAAAAAACCAAAAAAAAAAAAAAACCCTGGTACATACCTTGAAAGACACATTGGCTCAATCCTCAGAAACCCAAAGAAATTAAATGAATAAATAAGGTAGATACATGAAGAAATAAAAAAAGGAATAGAAACAGGGAACTACCAGGAATGGTGTTTGCTGAGAGATTATTGGAAGAAGAGTCAGACTACAGACATTTTGAAAATTAAAATATAGTTATAGTTTGGGAAGGGAGGGTTCTGGGTATAAGGAAACTACCTAATGTAACCATCTATGCTCAGCGCTGTGAAAACTATGGGAATATCAGCAAGTCTGATGATGTTGGAAAGAGGGTGATAGGCTAGACTGAGCACAGGGCTGTTGCTCAGAGCATGGGTCAGGATTCTTGCAGTGGCCAGAGTGCAGAAGCCACAGGATGGAGTGCAGAAGTTGCTTTCATAGCTATAAGAAGGTGTGTATAGTTTTAATCTTTGAACAATATGGAAGGTTTGAAGAAATTAGACTAAGAATATTGTTTCTACATACAAATATCTATTAATCTGCCAAAATTTTAAATTAATTTCATCTTAACGTTGGGGGAAAATGACAGCTCCAATTTCAAATTTTTGTTTGATGGGTACAGATTGAAATCTCAATTTTGTCACTGTAATAAAAGTTGTCTTGATTGATTCTCTTTCTAGGTTTGTCTACCATTACAAAGCACTAATCTTTAGGATTTTGATACTGATTTGCATGATTAAAGGGAATTGCTTCACGTTTTCATTCCCTGTGATTGGAACTAGGAGTCTTTTCAACTGAATCTGAAAGCTCCCAGGTTGTTGTCAAGGGATATTTGATCTTATTTAAAGTACTCTATTAAGGGATATTGAAACAGCTCTCAGGGACAATGACTGCAAGAGGAAGAGTAACATGTTTTAAAAGATGTTACAAAATTAAGAGAAAATTGTTTCAAATTTACTTTCTGTACATATATCAAGATGAATGGATGCATATGTTTCTCTCTCTCTGGAGATACAAATATGTCAATTGTCCTGACTAGTACACATTCCCCCTTATTTCCTCATCTCTGGAATAAAAATATATTCTAATTTTTATTCTTCTTGATTGTAAATAAATGACCAAGGATCAGGGCACATCACAGAAGAGTGAAGCACAGGATGTCTGCTGCTAGACACTATCTTCTACACATGACAGGGAATATCATGCATCCATGAAATCTCAGCAACATGATTGTTTATCAAGACTTGCATAACGACAAAAGCAGTTGACATACCATCATAGACAGGGCAAATTTCACAAGACCTCACTTATTGAAGAAGACTTACAATGTATGAATGGATATTGAAAGCAAGTGTCAGCCTTCTTCAGAGACTATCTTGCTTAGAGGCTATCTAGTCCCAAATGCTCAGGCACAGACACACGTACATTTAAAAATATACAAATGGTCTCAGTGTGTGTGCATGTGCACAGGCATGTGAGTGTGCAACAAAATTAATTATAAAGCAGCGATCATGAATTTGAGGATGAAGGACTTAGGAGGAGTTACAGGTGGGAGAAGGAAGAAAGAAATGATGTAAATACAGTGTTTACATATAAAATTATTTTTGTTATCTTCATTTTTGAGATAGTTATTTAATTACAATTTTTCATGGGATTTTTTTCTGACTAGTTTGCCATATTTGTTGAGGCCCTCCTTGTTCTTCTCACACCTGGGTGGTGGTATTGATGAGTTTCATGGGTATAGTTGCTTATGTTACTAGGAGGCACAGTCATAACGATGTCTCAATTCTTTTGCCCTTACAATCTTTCTACACTCTCTTTTGCAATGTTCCCTGAGCCTTAGATGTACTAGTGTTTTATAGATGCATATGTTGGCTCCATAACTCTGCATTAACTGGTTGTAGTTTTCTGTAATGGTACAAAGAGACATTTCCTTAATGAGAAGCGAAGGCTGCGCTTGTCTGTGGGCATTACGACAAATGTTTGTAAATTGTTAATGGAGTTTATACTAGTTTAGTGAATTAGTGTTTGTAGGTTTTCCTCCAATAATCATCATTTTTCTGACACTGAAGAGTTTTCTAGGGTTTCAGTACCAAGCACAATATTCATTAACTTTATTGAGTCTTAAGTCTAATTAGAGAGCAGTTGGTTATCTCCAAGGTGTGTGTGTGTGCCACTGCTATACCTATAGGGTAATAGTGCGAAGCTCATCATTTGTAACAATGAGGGCTGTCTTGTTGGGGTTTCTGTCCCACCCGGTACCCCACAGCCAGCAAGCCACAAAGAAAATCACACAGAGAGTCTACATTAGGTTATAAACTGATTGTCCCATTAGCTCAGCCTTCTTACTAGCTCTTGTAACTTATATTAACCCATTGTTCTTATCTATGTTAGTCACATGGCCAGTACCTTTTCTCAGCCAGGCAGCTCACATGTTGCCTCCTTGATGGTCTGCACAGTAATGCCAAGGGAGCTTCCCACTTCCCCGAATTCTCCTGTTCTCACCTCTACTTCCTGTCTGGTTTTCCTGCCTATACTACCTGCCTGGCCAATCAGCATTTATTTAAAACATGATTGACAGAATACAGAATTGTTCCGCACCAATCATTGATGTGGCTAATAGGCATTATAGCTGTGTAGGAATGTTGATGGCTTCCCTTATTTGGAGGCTCGCATGGTATCTTCTGGTACCAAGAAAGCTAATTCTCAGGAAGGAGGCATTCAGATCAGTTCCAGCACAGAGGTATCTGGACTGTTATGAAGTACATGCTATCTTCAGCAACAGGGGCTTACATTCTATCTCTAGGAAATAACCAGTGGTAATAACAGTAGGCTATACATTTTGTTAGTCTTTTAGACAACCCGGGCCCATATCTCACATGGGGCCTCTCATGTCTGGTACTGAGAATTTTGTTAGGTGGTCTTTGTCTCTTGAAGACAGTCCCTTTGAGAATAGTTTATTAAAACTATATATGTATATTTATATTCTGAATCACGTGCATTATAGCTATTTGTAAAGACTTAATAATATGATTGCTTGTATGTTTTTCAGACATCCATCGCATTGACTTACCCACTTCCTTCCTTCTTCTGTATTTGCACCCCTCCATCTCTCTAAGACTCCTTTCTTCCATTTCTCCTGTCAGATCACTTGTGCTTTGCCCCTCCCCTTCAACTTCTTCTTACCTCTGTCTTTATCTTACATCCTTTCTCTTCCTTGTGCGTAATTCTCAAGACTATAAATAAATAAAATATGATAGAAGCTCTGTCCTAAACTGTATGTGTTTATAATTTCGAGAGAACAGTATTTAATTTCTTATCGAGAGTCTGCTTCTGGTTTTATCCCCAAAGTCTATAGAATTTTCTCAATATTGAAGATTGCATTAGTTTAGATGAGATTAATCTGTTCCTTTTTATCATATTTTTAAAAATGTATTCATTTTTCTTTATGTGTATGAGTGTTTTATCTACACATATACTGCACTGCATCTGTGCCTGATGCTCAGAGAGGTCAGGAGAGGCATGGTATCTCATGAAAGTGGAGTTCAGATGGTTGCAAGCTACCATGTGGGTACTAGGAACTGAACCCAGGTCTCCTGCAAGAGAAGCAAGTACTCTTTGTGTTAAGACATCTCTCCAGCCTCTTTGCTCAGATTTTTATTGAGCATCATTTGTTCAACTCCAGATTTGTATTCTGAATAGGACCATATGATTGAGTGCTCTCAAAACAATTTATCATTAGAATAGGAATGTCTGGTTTTCATGAATGATCCATTATTAATATGTTAAATCTGATGCATTCTATGAAAGGGGACTGTAACAAACTGAATTTCAAAATGCACTTTTTGATATATTTTTCAATGTGTTTGTCATAGTTAGGGTTTCTATTGCTGTGAAGAGACACCAGGACCATGGCATCTCTTATAAAGGAAAAATATTTAATTGGGTGACTTGTTTACTTCATTACCAACATGGAGTGACATGGTGGTGCGCAGGTAGACATGGTGCCAGAGAAGGAGATGAGAGTCCTACATTTGACCTGCATGCAACCGCAAGTGCTTTGAACTATGCTTAGTTTGAGCATAGGAGACTTCAAAGACCCCACAGTGACCTACTTCCTCCATCAAGGCCACACCTACTTCAACAAGACCACATCTTCTAGTAGTGACACTCCCTATGAGGTTATGGGAGTCAATTATATTCAGACTACTACAGTGTTCATGTCTTTATCATGTAAAATGACTATAGTTTCAGTTAATAACCCAAATAAAATGACTCTTCAATATGTGCTGCCCAACCTTTACACCTCTATATTGGTCTAAATCTCTATATAGAAAAATATAGAAGGCATTGCTATTGCTTGTTAAACTTATAAAGTTAAATCATAAACTGAAGCTGCGTTTTGGTGTAGCTTATGCTGTTTATTTTTATTCTACAAAACTGGGAAGAGCAGAAAGATACTGGATTAACGGAGTGCTACCTTCAGTGACTTCTGTATTACCACTCTCCATTAGCATTAGAGTTTTGTAAGCCATATCACCCATGCTTTATTTGCATAGGGTAACGTATCAAATGGACAGCTGTTGGTTATCTGCTCAAGTTTTGATATTTATGAATCATGGAGGCCAGAAGTTGACCTAGTTTGGATGGCAAAAAGGTACATGGAGAAAATGCAAAACCTATGCAAAGGTCTCTGTGAAATCAATAATAATAATTCCTGTGACCAGCTCAAGAGCAAGCACTAAAATCCAGAAATTAAGGGCGAAATACTAACCTAGCTTGAGATCTTTTCAGGGCATGGACTAAACTTTAGGTATCTAAACTCTATTTAGTACACTGAATTATGAAATATGAATTTCTAAAACATAAATTATAGCTAGGTTAGGATTTGTTCAGAAACCAGAAATTAAAAACAAATTCTGAAGGACTAGAATGCTAGTTTGTTCCGTGAAATGCTTGCCATGTAAGCAGGAGGCACTGAGTTTAATTCTTAACATGTATCCAGAAAACCAGCAACTGATTTACATATTATTCTTATATGATAGATTTTGTTATTTATAAAGTTTTGATAGCATAGCTCTTTGAAAGTAAAATGTTGATTTTTAAAAGATTTATACATGCTTGGGAAATTCAGGCTTTGGGAAAGATGCACATTTTTCATACTTCTGGCTGTTCTTCTGATTTACAGTGTTTTCCTGGTGTTTTGTATAACTAACATTTTTTCCCACCTTGAAGCTGGAGGTCTAGGGTATAAATCCAGATTCTCATTCCTCTTAGGAACAAAGAAGGCCTTGTATGAGGCCAATTGATTTGATCAAAGAATGCAGATGACAACATATTCTTATCTTTCCTTTTCCTTTCTCCTTTTGCTTTCTGGAAGATGTTTGAATTGGCCATCTCTGAAGGGTAGTAGCCTATCTGTCATAATGTCATAATGTCTCCATTTGAAAATGAAAAGAACAGGAAGCTAGCATGAATCTTGTTCTAAAAACACATCAAGAGATATTTCTGATGCCCTCCTTGAGGACAGGCAGCATGCCAACAACACACCCAACGGCCCCCAAGTAGACAGATCTTGCTGTGGATGTGGAACCCTCAATCTCATTTCTCAACATTTTGTCTAGTTATGCATCTCTTCGTTGACTAATGTCAAATGCAAAAAATTAAAAATGAAAAAGATTCTTGGAACAAGGTTTCAAGTAACCCAGAGTGGCCAGCACTGACAACTGGGTGGTAGTAGATAATTGAACTCACAGCAATCAGCACAAAACCCACATAGGGTCAAGGCAGCCCAATCCATAAATGGATAAGGTAAATAATATCTTAGCCATAGTTCCTATTGATGGAGATATTGGTAATGCATATTTGCTGGTGGTAGAATAGCTCCTTTTTCCTTAGGTTTAATATCCTCTAGAGAATATCCCTCACATTCATACAAGTATAGGTAGTAATAACTGGACCTTGTGTGTTTTTTAGAAGAAGGATGCTTTATGCTATTTGTGGCTATCGTGAAAGGTGACGTTCTCTGATTTCCCTCTCTGCTTCTTTATTCTTTGTGTATAGGAGGGCTGCTAATTTTTTTGAGTTGATCTTGTATCCCGCCACATCACTGAAGGCATTTATCAGCTGTAGGAGTTCTCTGGTAGAGTTTTTGGGGTCACTTATGTACATTATCATATCATCTGCAAATAATGAAAGTTTGACTTCTTCCTTTCCAATTTTAATCCCCCTGATATTTTTATGTTGTCTTATTGCTATTGCTAGAACTTCAAGCACTATGTTGAAAAGAGATATGGAGAGAGTGGACAGCCTTACCTTGTTTCTGATTTTAGTGGAATTGCTTTGAGTTTCTCTCTATTTAATTTGATATTAGCTGTTGGCTTGCTGTATATTGCTTTTATTATACGTAGATATAATCCTTGTATCCCTAATCTCTCAAAGACCTTTATCATAAAGGGGTATTGAATTTTGTCAAATGCTTTTTTGGCATCTAATGAAATGATCATATGTTTTTTTTCTTTCAGTTTATTTATATGACAGATTACATTGATAGATTTTCGTATGTTGAACCAGCCCTGCATCTCTGGGTTGAAGCCTACTTGATGATTTTTTTTGATGTGTTCTTGGATTCGGTTTGCCAGTATTTTATTGAGGATTTTTGTATTGATGTTCATAAATGAGATTGGTCTGTAATTCTCTTTCTTGCTTTAGTCTTTGTGTGGTCTTGGTATCAGGGTAACTGTAGCTTCATAAAAAGAGTTTTTCAATGACTCTTCTGTTTCTATTATGTGGAAAACATTAAGGAGTATAGGTATTAGCTTTTCTTGGAAGTTCTGATAGAATTCTGCACTAAAACCCATCTGGCCCTGGGCTTTTTTTGGTTGGGAGGTTTTGATGATAATTTCTATTTCCTCGTGACTTATCAGTCTATTTTAATTGTTCACCTGGTAGTTGAAGAGCAGAAGGAAAGAGAATATGAGCAAGGAAGTCAGGACCATGAAAGGTTGGTCCACCCACAGAGACAGTGTGCCTGAGCTAATGGGAGCTCACCAAATCCAGCAGGACTGGGACTAAATGAGGATGGGACCAAACTGGACCTTCTGAATGTGGCTGACAATTGAGGCAGACTGAGAAAACAATGATAATGACACTGGGATTTGTCTCTACTGTGTGTACTGGCTTTTGGGGATCCTATTCTATTTGAATGCATACCTTCCTAAGCTTGGATTAAGGAGAGGAGCTTGGACTGGAGAAGGAGGGAAGGGTGAGTGAGAGAGGAGGAGGGAAGTGGGAGGAGGGGAAGAAATGGAAATTTGATTTGTATTATATATAAAGTAATAAAGAAAAAAGATGCAATGTTGGGGAGGTGTGTTAGGAGTTATATGAGGGAGATAGAAGAGGAACATGGGGCAAATATGATATTTCCTGGCATATTTACATGAAGATATCAAAAACAGAAATTTTTTTAAGAAAGAAATAGTACATGAGAGGAAAGCCTGAAAATGAAACGTGTTTCCCATTTAATATGGTGATCATGATCTCATTCATTTATCTATAGTTGGGTGTCTTCCTTTTATTTACTTTAGAGGTCCATCATGACTGCTGTGTTTAGAGGATTTATATCTAGAGTGGTCCATTTGCTCTGTTTATAGCTGTAAGTCAGGTAGAAAGAAGTAGTAGGGTATGGTCAGGTGTTTTCCTTTATCTACAAATAGTGTCTCTGTGCCGCTTGCTGTGGTTATTCTGTGAGGACCTAATGTTTCTCCTGTTGTTTCTGCTTGTGGCTGTCCTGCTGTCTCAGGATTGTACTGGGACTGCACCTTGCAATGATTTTATCTAAAGCCATCTGTTATTTTCCTGGGCCTCTCCCGATGGGCTCGTAGTGCATGAGAATGGGGATGAACTCACGTCCTAGGGTTAAGGTTCATTTTATATGAGGCAGAGCTGTGCATTTTCCATCCTTTAGTACATTTAGTCGGTGGAAAAACCTTGATAGATTAGATACTCATCAGTTTATTTCTCCAAGGGTAGGTAGGGAGAACAGACAGCCCTGGATATTGTGTTCAGTTATCAGATCCACTCCCTTTTCACTTGCTGGAGTGTGAAGTGATTCTTCTCCAGCCTCACCAGGGAAAAACCCTGTAAGTTTCCTGAGGAGAAAGGGTATAATATTACAGGTTCCCCAAACTCTGAGTTTCTCCACAGTGTTGAACATTTAAGCCATTGTTCCCTGAATCTACAATCATACATTAGTACTTGGTAATAATCTTTTGGTTGTGCTATAGGCAAGACATGGGTCTCTTCACACAATTCTCTGTCTCTCTACTTTTAGAGTAGTTTTTCCTGAGTTCTTAATTTTTTGTAAATCTAAAATGGCTTCTTCAGATTATTTTCCTTGTTGTGAGAACAATATGGAGGTGATATCTAAGATTTTTACCTGTTGTATCAGAATTGAGACGTCTTCAACCACCTTATAGTCACGAAATGTTTTTCTCCTAGTGGCTTTTATAAGCTACAATGTTTATTTCTCCTCATAAAGCCTACCACGGACGAAGTCATATCATTAACCTAAACTTTAGTTTGTCTGAATTTCCAATATAAACTTAAATTTAGGTCACTAAACAACAATTATATGCCTTATATCTCTCTCAATATACATCTATCCACAGAAGCTAGCTTCATAAGTATGAGATTAAGGTGAGCTGGTTTCAGGTTTCTACAGCAACTAATCAGCATACAGAGTATAGAATCTCTGTAGCAATTTCCTGTACTTCCTACCTCATTACAGTGCGTGATCCTCAAAATTGTAATGTTATGTCAAGACTTTAAGGATTTGTTACCATCTAGTCCAGTCATAGCCCTGATTGCTTCTCAAGATCTGAGCCATGTAGCTTTTTATCCTAACAGATTTTGAGCATCTCTACTCCCTGGAGATAACCCTTTCTGGAAGAGTACTGGTGACAAGACTATAAAAACAATCTAAGTGATGCCTATTATTGATTTCATTTCCCCCCTAACTAATTAACTCATAGCAGTTTCACTGAAGAACAGACACATAGTGAGTATGTATTTCCCAGTCCGAAGTCTGTGAATGGCATCCATCGTAGTTTTTCATTGGGATGTATTGACATCTGTATGATCTAAATATCTCATCCAGCACAGCGTTCTCCAGACTTCAGAAGAAGGCAGAAGCAGCAGTTAATAGAAAATAAACCTGAAGCTCTACTTTAGAAAAACTTTTCTTTTCCTTTTGTCAAAACATAAGCTTCGTAACTTCAGAAATACCTACCTAAGCAGAAACAATGCATCACACAGCAAACTTCTTCAAAACTAAGTGAAAAACGAGCACTTTCTAAGCAGTAAATATGCTAAAAGGAACTCTGCTTCGTTAGCATCCTTCAGTTCCTCATCTTCTGAGCTTCACGCAGCTCTTACAGCTCCACTTTCTGCACTAATTCTTCTCTAGCACACCATGGTAAAACATATCCTATGTAGCTGTCAAATTATAATGATTTCTCGCTACCCACTGTATCCCATCATCCCTCTCTTAACAACTATAAAGTGCAAATATGATCATATTCGTTTATTTACTCATTCTGTATTCATTTTAATTCATTTGGGCACATCAGTGGTATTCATTTCATATTCAAGCGTTTTAAAGGCAGTGAGCATTTCGACATTACAAATTACAAAATAAATCCCAGGATGTCTAGATACATGAATGAGTCATGTGGACTGTAGAAAAGGCATGACCAGAGTTCAGCAAAGGCTCAAGCGCCTGCTTGCTTCTATACCAGCTTTTTAATAGTAAGGTCAGTTGAGCATTTGATTTCTGTGTGGTACCCAGGCAGAGCATCTATTCTTAGAAGGATGAACACTGACACTGAAATGACAGAGGGTTAAAACTGAGGATGGTAGAGTGAGTTGGAAAACAACCAATAACCAGATTCTTACAGTTGCTACATAACCGTGTGACTCAGAGGAGTCTCGGAGCAAAGGTGTGTAGGTATACTAACAGGAATGGTGGTTAACTCTTTTGCATCCTCAGTACCACTGAAGGTCTGGACTTCTACTTGGGACCTGATTTGTAATGATAAGAAGAAAACTGGAGACAATTCCAAAACAGATTGAATACAAGTTAGAGAAAAATGACACCTAAAAGAGTAACAATCGTTTCAAACCAAAAGTAAGTCATTTTCCCAATGTATATGAAAACTTGTAATTATGTTAAGCATCTAAAAATGACATCAAAATGAATTTACCCCATGTAAACTTGTATTAATAAAACAACTTAAAGAACTTTAAATAAGGGTCACTAAATATTGAATACAAATGCAAAAGCCACTTAGAATTATGAAGTTAGTATATTATTTAGGGTGCAATACTCTTGTGTATATATTAGTGTGCATGTGTCTGTGTGTATAAATGCATATGACAGGATGGTGAGAGTTGGAGAAATAAGTGTAATAAAACCCCACAAATGTTCTTTGACCAAATTCCATATTATGGAGGACAATTTACTTTAATTTCCATTTGTTGTTTGAGTTTTCTGTCTTGCCCTGTTCCCACAGCTGTTTAGTCCCCAAGAAATCACAATGAGGTCTACATGAGTTATAAACTGATTGAACCATTATTCAGGCTTCTTATTAACTCTTATAACTTATATTAGCCAATTATTGTTGTCTATGTTAGCCATGTGGCTCAGTACCTTATTCAGTGGGGCAGTCGCAACTTGCTTCTTCTGTGGTCAGGTCAGAACTGGAGAAGAATGGGCTTTCTCCTTCCCAGAATTCTCCTGTTCTCATTGACCCACCTCTACTTCCTGTCTGGTTGCCCCGCCTATAATTCCTGTCTGGCTACTGGCCAATCAGTGTTTATTTAAAATATAATTGACCGAATACAGACCATTCTCCCATAAAACCCATTAGTTTATTTATTGGTTAATCTTATCCCTTCCCTACCAATATCATAAAAAACTTGTCAAAATAAACATTTTTAGGTGGAATATTTTGCATCTTGTTCCAATGGTGTTGAATAACAGTATTGACCATCATAGTTTGGAAGAATTTTTTAAAAAAATGAAGCAAATGAAAAAAGGACATGAAGATAAGAAATATAAAAAAACAAGCCAGAAAACATAGAAATCAGATTTTATGTATTTGTGTATATATAGATAAATATACACACATACATATATATACACACACATATCTATACACATACATATTTACACATACCATATTTACCATATTTGTATTAACAAAGAAATAGTGGCTTAGATAAAAGTTATATTAGTTCCAATTTAAGCAAAATGTAAATAATATCTTTTCAAATGATACAAATCTGAAAAGTGCACACAATTTGAAATTCTAAAGATAATTCACACACCTTAAAGAATGCATTGTGAGACTAAAACCATAACAAAATTTAATCTGTTGGACTTCACCCATGAGAAATTAATAAGATTCACTTCGTGACAAAATTTGATTTCGTCCAGTGGCACAAGGTAGCAGTTTATTCCCTAAATAACTTTCTGTCCTCTGTTCACTGATGCCCCTGGGTCCTGTTCTTGGAGGATCTAGATCTCAGAGAATATCATATTTTGGTGACCTGAAAAGCTGCGGTGATTAAGCCTAACAGAGTCTTCTCATTGATTTCTACACAACATCTGAATTCAGTGTGTGCTATTCTGATCAATAAACATATCTGTACTGATGATTCAGGTTAGCTCTATGCACAAACAGGTGAAACTCTGTCAACTTGCTTGGCAGAGGCAAAGCCTCTGAATCATTAGTGCCATGATAGCCCTGTTGGTTATTGAGAAGTCAACTAAACATCTAGTTCAGACTTTTGGCAATGATGTGATTGGGAGCCAGGTACAGGCAAAATGCTTTACTCTGAAACCATCCCAAAGGCCCAATTTGTACTATGTATGATACTTAGAGGTACTTGAATACCCCTACTGGATAGGAGAATGGGAGCTTTCACTCACTATTTTTAGCAAGAATCTTCAAAAGGATTTTAATTGTAATTATCATCAATGCTTGTGTTTGACCAGAAAAAATAAGTTGTTTACTTTTAAACTACACACTTTAGCCAGACAAAAATATAGCATACAATGAAGGGAATAGAACATTTAAATAAAATATCTTGTCTCATTTGCTTACCAGCTTACACTCTATCACTCAGATGAATTAGTTAATTCGATGGGAACTATAAAATAATGAAAGAACGAATACAAGCCACAGAGTAGCAGACCATCCACAAAGTAAAAATCAATCAATTTGTTCACAAGAAGCATTGAGGAGAGAGATGAAGAGAAGCAAAGGTAGGGAACAATGTCCTTCACTACGTGTGACAATGGTAGTTTCTATCGAGAATATGGAACCTTTAGAATGGACAAGAAATTCAGCAAAAAACACAATCAAAGGAAAATATAATCATTTGCAAATAGAGGAATGAACTGTAGAATCATTGACCAAGTACTCTTAATGGTTATGCTGATAGGTGGGAGTGAAACTTCCAATTACATCTGACTACAGGTATACAGTATCTGAATAACGCAAAATTATAGAAACTTCGGGGCAGTGGTGGTGCACACCTTTAATCCTAGAACTTTGGAGGCAGATGTAGGTGGATATCGGTAAGTTTAAGCCTAGTCTACAAGACCTAGTTCCAGGACAGGCTCTAAAACAACACAGAGAAACCCTAAAAAAATAATTAGAGAAAGAGCAAGAATTATTTATGTCATTTGGTATAGAAAGGGCAGGAAGGGTGAGATACAAACGGCATAGTTTTTTTTTTAACAAACAGCAGATTTTTTATTGACAATTATGTTAATAAGAAACAACATTTTAAAAATCTAAAATTAATAAATCATCCTCTTAATTAGAACTATAACTCCATATTCAGTGGAAATATCCTTTATTAATAATGACAAAAGTCAAGATTTCATGGATAAGAGCTTAAGAAGTTTGAAATGAGAAAAGTTAACCTTCAAGAAATTCCTTACATGTTCAGCAGCCACTTAGCTTGTTTGCATTTCTTTGTTAATATGAAATGCTGCAGAAACACAGGAGCAGAAATATCTCCTCAATATTCTAATTTCTGTTAAAATCTTGCTTGCTTTTTACCAGTGAGAGAGGGGCATTAAAAAGTAGAATGTAGTTTGTGATTTGGGTAATGTCAAAATAACTATAACAATGTAACCACGAAGAGATGTCATTATGTATTATCAGAATTTCTAAGATATATAAAATAACATTTGCACATTAAAAATATTCCTGATAAAGAGATTTATGGCATTTACTAAACAAAGATTTACAGTGACAATGCCCACTTCTAACCCAACAGATATAAAGCATTGTGTCTTATTATTTTTATCACTTGTGACTAGTACATAAATACAATAAAGTTAATTTTTCTAAATCTTGAAAACATTTTAAAGTTTTATGAAACATTTAGCTGACACAAAATCACTATTTCTGTGAGTTTTAAGGTGGTAAACGAGTATCTTAATTTATAGGCACACACCATCAGGCTGTTTAATATATCCCCCAAACAGTCAAATCCACATATAATCATATAAAACTCTTTTAAATAAAGAGATTATGTTGTTTACAATTCTAGGTTATAGAATTATTATTGTGGAGGAAGTCAAGCTATGTCAAGACTTTTTTTTTAAGTGAGTAAAAGAACAAAACCTATCTAAATGGCTACAGGTCTGTTACTGCTAATTGGGGGTGGTGGGTTTTGGGAACACTGATTTTTCTCCAGAAAAGAACAATATAAAGCAATTTCCTAAAATTTCCACAGAACTAAGTTTGCCCAAAATCTCCCATTAGTAGAAGAATATAGGCCCCAGATACTACATTAAACAACTGAGACTTGAAAAAGCCACCTGTGACATGACCACTGCACAGGACTAAAGGTATTTGAGATAGACTAGCAGAGAAACAAATCCTTATTACAGAGAGGATTACAGGTTTCCCAAGAGCTATGCTTGACCCTTCAAAAACAGAAGTGGGATTTTTGTAGATCATTGATGTAGTTATATAAAATGTTTATACTTATTTTTATATAATTGCTTTATATCATTCATTTCTGGGCATAGTTGATTTTTAGAGCTGTGAAACAATGCTCTATGATATTGTAGCTCTAGATAAATAACTATGAGTTCACACACTGTAGCCATCATAACAATAACTTTGATATATTTAAATATATTAAGTTTGAAATTTGGGAATTCCAGGGTACAATATCAAATGTAAAATACCAATAAGTAAATAAATGAATAATAAATGCATGATGAATTAAATAACCTCACAAAAGAGACTGAGGGATAAAATTGTTAACTAAAGTAACTTTGAAAGCAATCATGTCTAGGAGAAAAGCAAACTGTACACCACCACCACAATAATTATTCTTGTCATTGCCCACTGGGTACAGTTTCTTATTTCTAATATTGCTATATTAATCCTGGAACTAAGACAGGAAATTATCCTTATTGCTAGATGCATATAGACTGGAATTAGAGATGTTGGTTTGAACTCATGTTGAGCAAAATATACATAAGATTTCATAGAAAAATATTTAGAGATGTTTTGTGTACATGTGTAGAATATACAAACATTTTCTGTTAGATGAGAAGGCTAGACATAATTATACCCTCCCAGATTCATATACACAAGGTGCCTACACCATATTTTCTAATATCATCTTTCAACAAAAACTGACAAGCCTCTGGAGAAATTTTTGATTCTAGGAGTGTGACAGGAAATAAACAAGATGAACAGGAAACTTGCTCTAGAAAGTCAGGACTCAAGTTTAGGGTTTCTTCCAAAACCCAAAAACTTTACAATGGGTAGGGTCAATTATGATCTATTAAAATTCATACCCAAGGAAAAACATTATATATATATTATATATCATATATATATATATGATTCCATAAAACCACTATGTACTTAAGAAAAATCATGTTTTGCTGAATCTGAAGTAGCCTTAATTTTATATTTTTCTTCTATCACAGAATTTTATTGATAACTACAGCCAAGATAGACTTCTTGTGTATATGGTTCCAATATCAAGATAACCTAAGCAATAGGAAGTTGCTCATGTTCTCATTTCTGGCCACATAAAGAAAAATGCAAATGGACGACTATAACCTTATGGAACATTTACCTTGCATTGAGGCTATTATACTATACATTTTGCCAAACTAAGTCTTTTCATCACTTACCTCTAAGTTAAAGTCAAATTTTCTTGAAATAAAGTGCAAAGTATTGGTGTAGGAGGGTCCTTCCATATTTCTGTTGCTTTCATTGGTTGAATAAAGAAACTGCCTTGGCCTTTTTAATAGGGCAGCCCTTAGGTGGGTGGCAGAAGGCTGGGAGAGAGAAGGCACTGGGGCAGATGCCATGCTCGTCTAGCCCAAGATGGATGTAGGTTAGAATCTTCCCAGTAAGACCACTACATTGTGCTGACTTACAGACCATTAGAAATGGGTTAAAATAATATGAAAGAGTTAGCCAAGAAGGGGCTGGAGATAATGGGCCACACAGTATTTTAATTAATACAATTTCCGTGTGGTTATTTC
>JAQHUG010000383.1:1077799-1091122 GCA_028555095.1 Dicrostonyx torquatus | reverse complement strand
AAAACACACAAATATTTGTGAATTTGAACATTGGTTCATATAAAAAGTATTAAGAACACATGTGCACTGATCTCTTGAGTCTCATCCATGGTAGATGAGTGATGTTTCCTTCAAGGACAGTGTATATAGTCATCCTTTCTGGCTGTGTACACTCTGGCAGTGAGGACGACTTTTCAACAGAAAGCCATCAATGTGCCTTGAAAATGTGAGTGTGCATATATCTTCACAGCATCTACTAAAACTCTTAAAAGTAAAATCTTCTAAACCTCTATCCCAATCATCTGCCAAAACCCACCATAGCACCTCAGCCATTCTTATGTAAGTGACTGGATTGTATTACTGTATGTTCTCACTGTCCAGGATAGTGCACAAATAATGAACTTGGATTAAGGTCTTCACTTGATGAATGTATTTTTATAAAATTTTTACCAGTGTGCAAGATAAGGCAGCTGTCTCATTTAGAATGACTACCATTGACCCTGTACTTTGCCAATATCTGTGATGATTCTGAGAAATCATCTTTGGTTATTAGCACCATTTGTTTTGTTTTATTGCCTTCTCTTCCTTAATTTCTAGAGAGGCACATGGTCCTGGCTGTTTGGTTTCAAAATTACTTTTTATGCTTGAATATTTCATACAAGCACATAAGATGTCTCAATCAAATCCACTCCGATCACTGTGCTACAATTTCCCCTTTCAAGTTCATGTGCTTTGTTTTTAAACTCTAGATGTCCACTTGATAATGCCTTTATGTGCATGGGTATAGGGCCACCTACTGGAGCATGTGTTCCCTCACTAGTATCATACCCCTGATGAAAACATGGCCAGCTGACTGGATTCTTGTTTTTTGATGTACGTTTATATCATTATTTTTGCTAATTTTCTCTCACTTATTGGCCTCTCAACCTCTAAATGGATTATAACTCAGAATTTACCCACTTTATCCTTTGTTCTTATTGCATTCATTTTTGTACACAAGATTTAGCATAATATTCCAGAATTCTGTTGTCAAATGTATGCTGTGAACATCATTGGTTAATAAAGAAGCTGATTTGTGCCTATGATAGGGTAGAACAGAGTTAGGCAAAGGAAAAAAACTGAATGATAGGAGAAAGGAGAAGGACTCAGAGAGAAGTCATAGAGCCGCGACCAGAGACAGACATGCCAAAAAATTGCCAGTAACCCACAACCAAGTGGCGATACACAGATTAATGGAGATGGGTTAGTTTAGGATATAAGAATTAGCCAGAAATATGCTTAAGTTATTGGTCAAAGATTATTGCAAATAATATGGTTTCTGTGTGGTTATTTCAGGAGTCTGGCCAGGAAACAAACAAGCAGCCTTCTACAACATATGGTACCAAAATATTCTAACCCGAATCCTCTTGTCACAGCCAGTTTTTACCATTGTATTCTATATTAGTCATTCAAATCCTTCTATTAGTCATACAAACACCCTCCCTCTACTACCACCCAATGCCAATCAAAGAAAAAACTCTACATTTTGACTTGAAGGTTACTTAAAATCTTCAGGTAAGTATAGGATTTAGTACTATATAATCTAGTGAGAGCATAGAAAGATCATTTGTAGATAGAAGAAAATAGGTGATGACAGCAGCGAGCTTATGAAAATCATACTAGCAAATAAAAAAGTAACATCCTGTATTTCTTGAGTTTTTGCTATATTTCAGATGCATTCAAACATATTAGTCCTTCTTGATTGCTCAGAGTTCATTGCCTTATCTATCCACACCAATTCTGGATTTATGCCTAAAAGAGAATCTCAGATGCCCAAAATTTCTCAATAGAAATTGTGGACCTTCTCCAGTGCAAGCCAAAGATACATTCTCCATTCTGGAACTTTTGAATTTATAAACTGTGGTGTTTCCCTGTATGTCATAAGACTTCATTTTTATTGCTTCTCTTGTTTTACATTAGATCCAAAAAGCTTTTCTCATGCTACTGGAGTCACAGAGCTTTGTGCAGAAATGACCTTTTTTTATCTCTATCTGCAGTTCCCCTAGCTAATGAGTCAGTTATATATACATGAAGTCTTGGCCTCCAGTGGTTGGTTCTCTCTGAGGAAGTGGGAATGAAAGAAGCTGCACCTACAAAAGCTGATTGACTGATTACTTCCTCAACATTTGGAGGTTAGAATGTTGCATGTTCTACTCTAGATATTCTTAGACAATCTTTAGCTCCCTTCATTTATTTCCTGCCAGCTTCAGTATGTGACTTAACATCATGCAAGTCTTGAATAAATGTATGAACAGATCTCTCGCTTTCACCATTGACAAAATTAAAAATGTGGTCAGAGAATATTCAAGGATTGTTATAGCGATCTTTCTCTATTTTGCTGTGACTCATCTGTCTGTTTCCATTAACATAGTTAGAAGTTACCCTGGTCTATGAAGTTTTTTGTTCTGTTACTACAAAACTTTATGAAGCATTCACCATCTTAGAGATTAAATTTTGTAGCAATCTACAGCAATGTTCTGGGCCACAGTCAGTGTGCTTGCCTCCAGAATAAAGAATCTACTATCCCCTTTGAGGAGAGAACTGATTCTCTAGTTGATGGATATTAGGCAATTCCTTCACCAAGTCTCATGCTGGGACTTCAGACTCAGAGCCAATTGTTACTTCAGGATGTACTGAGAACCATCTTTACAACTGATAAAAATGTGCACAGCTTAGATCCCTATCAGGAGGAGCTTTCTCTCTAGTCCAAGTACCTGGATTGTCATGTCAATTTTTAAAGTTCTTTCTGGCCTGACATTGAATTTCAAGAGAATTTGCCTTTGCCCATCTTCCCTTGTTACTTTTCATCTCTTATTTAATTTTTTTTTTTTTTTTTGCTGCTCACGTTCTATTTCCTTCATGGTGCTTGATTTTTCTTTTCTTCTGTCAGTTGTTAGACAAGACACATGAGTATTATCTGCATCTCAGTTTGAAGTTTAGTCCTGAGGTTTTCCTTGCTAGTATGCCCTTTGATACTGACACGCCGCTGCAGGAATGGCATTAATGATAAACCCCATTTGTTACTATTTTAAGTCATTTTCTTCATTTACTGTAGTCTGAAGAGCTAAAGGCAAGCTTTAAAAAATGACAACGGGTAATTTATCTTCCCTTCAGCCCATAGAGAGAAGCATCAATAACAAGGCTCTAAGGGAGCAGAGAGACATCTACCCACACACCAGAAGAAAAGACTCAGGCACTGTGACACTCAAAGAGCTTCTTTGATTTTTTTTAACGTAAACAATGAAATGAACTATATTGGATAAGAGATGTAGATTAGGAGGGGAGATTTAGAATTAGGAATTAATATACTATATCTGTAATGTGTAATATAAAATCTAATCAGAACTCCTGTCATGTACGCGCAGATAGTGTTTCTAAGAGCCACGTGATCCTAACTGATCTACTGATTGACACAATGCCCTTTATTCTATTTGACAGTGATTCTGTATTCTCTTGGCAGTTTCCTTACCTTTCTCTTAATTTTATATATAATAAAATTGTACCGAAAAATCATTTTAGTAACCTATCTTTCCCTTTATTGAAAATATGTTTCCTTACATAATATATTCCCTCTCTCTAGTCTTCCCAGTTTTTCCCCACCTCCTGTGCAACCAGATTCTGTAAGAGGTTCTTCTGTTTATGTGTTGCTTTCATGACTAATGAATAAAGAAACTGCCTTGGCCTTTTGATAGGGCAGAACTTAGGTAGAGGGGAAGAGAACTGAATGCTGGGAGGAAGAAGGGTAGGGAGAGAGAAGCCATGGATCCTCCACCTGAGACAGGTGCTGCCAGTTAGAATCTTTCCCGGTAAGCCACTGCCAAGTGGCAATATACAGATTAATAGAAATGGGTTAAATCAAGATGTGAGAGTTAGCCAATAACTCTCAGGCAGTGATTTAATCAATACAATTTCTGTGTGTTGATTTAGGGGCTAAGCTAGTCTGGCCCTCCTCCTACAAGATTCACTCCCTTTTTACATCATGTTAGAAAAGAAGCAGGCTTTTAGAGGATAATAGTAAAATATAATATAACAAAATAAAATATAATAAGATAAAAAATTAACACATTTGAACTGGAATAAAACAAGCAGACAAAGAAAAAGAGCCCTACAGAAGGCAAAGGAAACAGATACTCACTCATTCATAAACTCAAGAATTGCACAGAATCTCTAAACTGGAAGCCAGATATGTATGTGACAAACTTGGCACAGACCGTTGCATGCCCTATGCATGCTGCTTCAGTCTCTGTGAGCTCAGATGTGTGTGATCCTAATGATTAGAGGGCCTTGTTTTCTTGATGTCCCCCTTCCCCTCTGGTTCTTACATTTTCTGCCTCCTCTTCCCCGAGCCCTAAGGGGAGGGAATTGATGGAGACATGTTTAGGGCTGAGTGTCTCAAGGTCTCTCATTCTCTGCATGTTGTCTGGTTGTGTGTCTTTGCAGGTTTTTACCATGTGTTGCTTGAGGAAGCTTCCCCTAGTTCTTGACTCTGTACCTGATCTCTGTTGAGCAAGGTACAGATCCATGACTATAGCAGAATGTCGGTAGGAGTCATTTTATTACAATGGTTTTGTTTGGAGGTTTTATTGTTGTCTCATTTGTCTTTAGACAAGTAGTGTTTGATTTTACCTTAGGTCTCTGAGATAGCCACCCAACCAATATCAGGTATAGGTTCCATCTTGTGGAATGGGCCTTAAGTTAAATCAGGTGTTGCTTGGTTACTCCCACAGGCTTTCTGCCACCATTCCTCTAGGATATCTTGCAGGGAGGCCATCATGGCAAATCATCCATCCCCCCCTTGATATTCCCTCTCCAGCCCAATCAGAAATCCATCCATGACAACCTATTCTATTTCACTTCCTTAGGGAGAGCTATCTGTATCCCCCAGTTTTTGACTCTGTACCCTCTGTACCTGATCTCTGTTGAGTAACCTATTTGTTTTGCTGAGGCGTGTTGTAAGAACCGCTCTTTACTTAGCTTCCTTTGTTCTTATACAGAATTAATTGAATTCTAGCTTCTCCAACATTTTGCTTCATAGTGCATCAGATTATTGAGGCTAGATAAGAATTAAGAGGGCTGGAGAAATGCATTATAATTGAGGATTTACTTTCTCTCAAGATAGGTTCTGGTTTGTGATTCTTTGATCCAGTGAAGGCTATCTTGTTAACTCTGTATTCTGCATGTACTGAATTAATAAATGGGATGTATCTGCTTATTATCTAAGACTTTTGAAACAAAACTTTAGTTTAATAGAAAAATTACGCTATATTATTCATAGATGAAGCATAGATATCAATGACAAATAAATGATGCATAATTAAATATTCAAGACGTTGGCACTATTTTTTAAAGGAATGATGCATATTCTGAGATAATATATAGGCCAGACGTTATATAGAAAACAACATGGATAGTTTTATATCTTAATAATATTTTTATTTATTATTTGAATGTTTCACAATTTATTGGATGTATTTTGGTCATACCTAGTCACCTCTACCTCTCTCCAATTTCCCTTAGTGCCTCCATAACATCTATTTTCCTAGTGGAGGGGTAGAATTTATAATATACAAGCTAGACAGAGGTCTCCTACTTCTATTTAGAATGTAGTTGGCTTGTGAACTTCAGCATTTAATGAATGGCTGAGCTGTTCTCTAGAAAAGAGCAAGCAGAAAAAACAGGCAGAAGTCCTTGGGAATAGCCTGGGGGACCATGGTGTTGTCTCCAGGGACCCAGATGCAGGCTTTGATCCCTAGTTACATTCTGTCTCATGATGCTGCATATGAGGAAAGTGTTGTCTCTAAGGGCTTAAAAGATTTAAAGATCAATTCACGTGAATGTCTTAGCACAGTGAATATATTATTGCAAGCAGAACAGTTCATTGTCTATGTTGATTTTTACATTACCAATGCCCCCTTCCTAATATATGTTGGAATTTTAGAGGATTGTACCATTATGCCCATGAAATTAAATAAATTTGATGTTAGCGTTAGAATTATAAGTTTTAATATTGTATCAGGTTCTAATATGCTTTTAAACACATTGATGGCACCTAAGATTTCTAAAAATGTGAAGTCCATGAGTGCTTCTTTCTGAGTCTTTAGCATCCTACACCTGAAAGGTGGTTTGCCTTAATGTCAAAGTATTTTCTTTTATTAAGGAAAACATTTATTTGCTTATTTACTTTATGTGTAAAAGTGTTTTCACTTCATGTACATATGTGTACTGTTGTAATAGGTGCTCAGAGGGCTGTGTCTTGCCGCGGCTTATACCTGAAATAATTACACACAAACTGGATTCATTTAAATACTGCCTGGCCCATTAGTTTTAACCTCTTACACATATTGGTCTAACCCACATTTAGAAATCTGTGTGTCACCACGTGTTGTGGCTTACCGGCGAAGATTCTAACCTACATCCATCTCAGGCTAGAGAATCATGGTGTCTCGGCATCTTCCCTTCTTCCCAGCATTCTGTCCTCTTTTCCCCGCCTATCTAAGTCCTTCCCTATCAAAAGGCCAAGGCAGCTTCTTTATTAACCAATGAAAGCAACACAAAATACAGAAGAACCCTCCTACACCAGTGTACTACATGTATACTCGTGCCTGAAGAGTGCAGTAGGTCCCCTGAAACTGAAATTACAGACAGCTATGAGCTGCTGCATATGTTCTAGGAACTAAACCCAGGTTCTCTGCAAGAGCAGCAAGAGCTCTTACCTGCTTAGCCATCTCTACAGCCCCGTGACTCAGGCCTGTTATAGTAAAGATGCAAAGATGGATGCTTAGAATTTTACTGGAAGAGTTGACACACAATCACTGTTTGTCATAAGCTAGTCTTATATTGCAAATAATTTTAGATGCAAGAATATTCTCACAGAATTTTTTCTTGTCTGTAAAAAAGATACTGTCAAAAACCAAACATAGATAGATGACTAACTGTTACCACTATTTCTACTGTGGGTGTGCCACTGTTTGCTATATGGGAATAGTTTATGTTAAGAAAGTAGTATTTTTTATGTTTAGGTACACACAGAACCATAAAATGTAATGGTTGGTTTTATCTATAAAGAGTTTTTTAATCAGTTAGTTCTTGACAGAAGGTAGAAATTGTATCTTATGAAAATTTATTTTATCTCTCTCCCTTTAATTTTCAGAGTGCATTGAAGACTCTAGAGAGAATCTGATAAATTTTCACAGCATCATATAAAAGAAATATGAATAGAAAAAGAACAAGAAAAGAAAATAACTTATTTGCACATGTTCCTTGACTATATTCGTACTGAAAAAGATGAGAATTATTTTATGGAATTGAATTTACGGAGTGAGTTAGCAATTTAATCTCCATGGCAACATGAAAAAACAGTATAAGGTTATTAAATACAGCAATTGTAATTTGCTGAATAATTTAGTTTTTTGATAATTACTAGTATGATTATAAAATGACAATAGCAACTGGGTGACTCAGATGTGTGATTGCATACCATGTATGCCAAGCTGCCTCTTACGGAGCATGTTTCAGTGGTGCACAGCAGTTAATACATAAATGGACCATGCAGCTGTGCTGAAAGCACTAAGTAATGTAGTAGATTTGTGTCTGTGTTTCATCTAGATGCCCTCATATTGGTACTGAGCTTCCTTGTATGGTCCATTAGTACATCTAAATGCAATTTAGGTTACTGATTGCTATTTATCACATAGAGCAAAACAATGGTAATAATCTTATATAAATGGTTTTTAGCGTCCTGAAGTCAGTTGATGTCCAACGGTCTTCTTTCCTATGGATGGCTGAAACAAAATGTCATATGTTGTATCACTGAAGGAACAAATGTTTATTTCTTAAAGTACTGTAGGCTGGAAGTACTAGAGCAAAGAACTAGTGAGTCTGATGTCTGGGCAAGGGTCCTTTTCCTGGTAAACACGAACATCTGTGCATCTCCCTACTGTTTTCACTTTGAGGCATGAGGACACTGGATTTCTTGTGTAGGTTTACAGTTATTTGTATGGCACTGATTGAAGAATAGTTCTGTTTATTTGAGAATGTTCCCTTTCCACACGTGAACAATTTGGGGATGTGTACACACATATAAGGAATGAGGTAGACGGAAGAGGACACCTGTCTTATCTAGACAGATTAGCCATATCAATCCTGGCAGACAATGAGATGAGAGATGTAACAACCAAATTGCCTTCATTTCACCGGGGCTCTCCTTTGCGCCAGCCCTAATTCCATTTATGAGGCTGTCTTTTTTTATTACTTAATCATTTCCCAAAGCCATTTCTAACAGCATCACATCAGGAATTGGATTTCAATATACAAGTCATGGGGAGACACAAGCATCTTGTCTATTGATTCAGACAGGGAAATAGATCACTGAGACTGTATATTCTCACTGACTTTTCCAAGCCATTAGTAACAAAAATAACAATGACGATGGCAGTAATTAAAATGATGGCATCTTCCTGTACATATCCAGACAATTCTTGGTTGTCTGTTTCTTACAATCTGTTTGTGCTCTTTTCTTCTATGTGCCCCACGACTTAGGTCCAGTAACTGTCTTGGAGATTTATCCATTAGAGTTGGGCATCACACAGTTTCCCACTGTGTTTTGAAAAGTTGTGGGTTTCTCTGACAGTCTCATCTGCAGCAAAGAGAAACTTCTTGGATGAGGTGTGAGAGTTACACTTATCTGTGAGTATAAGGATATGTATTTAGCATGCATGGATATACATACATGTCTATGTAATTATATATTTGCAATGACACTAATAAGTTTTTTCCATATCTAGTATCATCTTATGTAAGTTACAATCCTAAGTGGTAGTATAAAACAGGCTCTACATTTGTTATATTATTAATCATATATATATATGTACATATACATATATATTTAATTTTCCATTCCCCACTTTTCAAGAGACACTGCAATTCTTTATAGTTCTTTGGAACTTGACCCTAGAGGAGTGAACAGGCAAGCCAAACTCATCTGGCCAAAGGCTGAGTGAGATATATCATGCTCTCATATGTACTACCTGGGTGACAAATTTAACAGAGGAAAACCGTGTTTAGCCAATGCACCAGTCCAAGAAAGATGACGGAAGATGAGCACACAGATGCAAAAAATTATCTCAGGCATTTGAAATTTTAAATTTCTTAAAAATTTTAGGTTAAATGTTATTTCAATACTTAACTGTATTGGTGAATATATACATATGCATGTATATACAAATATATGCACATATATAAATGCAATAGCAATTTATGAAAAAGCATGGATTTGAAGGAGCGTAGAAAGTGATATATGGGAGAAAATAAAATGGGAAAATGTAATTAAAATGCAATCTCAAAAATAAGCAATAGCAAAAAAAAATCACCAAAATTTACTTGTATGTTTTCCAGAAAATGCATGCTATGGTCTAATTTTTAACTTTTCTCCTTTTCTTTTTTTAAATAAATTGCTTTCAATGGCAATTCATTATTATGCTTGACATGCAGAGTACCATGTCCTGAAGAATCCCAAGATGAATACTGAAATATAGATAATATTTACAGGTGTTGTCAACTGTATCTTGTCCTGAAACGTTGACATGCCCTTTAATTTGAAATGGTATTATGTAGAAATAGAATAAAATGAGATGAAAGAGACAAAATCGACCACTGATTTCCTGATGCAAAGCAGAAAGCCAACCTTCATGAAATATCTCTGATTTTGAAGATGGTGACTAAGGCGAAGACAGTGAGGGGAGGGGAAACCCACTTGAGACATAGGGTCATGCACACATGGCTAAGAGGATGGATTGAAATCATTGTAATGGAAAAAATCTTTTTGGGAAATATCTCCAGGAATAAGATGCTGTGCTGGAAATAGCAAGTAACTAATGCCTGGGGAGATAATACAGTGCTCGAAAATGACATAAAATGATCAAAAATACTGCATAAGAAAACAAAACTTTTGATCAATAACAAAACCTCAAACAGGCAGATAATATTTTAATGTACTCAAATGTACAACAGACCACACAGTTCCCATTATCTTTGGGCTTTCTCTCCCAAAATAGGTTTAAAATGAGAGGAGATGGAAACATTATTTATTTTTCTTTTAGATAAACAAACCTTCTTTTGCAGAGTAATACGGGCACTGGGACAGCAAAGATGGACACAGCAGGCCATGTGACATCTAAATTCTTTTTACACTGAATGTCCAAAGGGCGAGGAAGAAAGGGAGGTAGAGGGAGAAAGAGATGAAAGAACACATAATAAATTCATCCATACTTGAGCATAAATGCAAGAATGTTTCCACATTTTAGTTTTAGTTACATGGTTCTAGACACTTAAATTGCATTGAAGACTAGGTAGGACTAAGTAATTGAATAATGTTAAATGTCTGTTCCAGTAAGTATAATTGTCGATAGAAATAGCAAGGACTTTGTTCATAATAAGCGAGAATTAAATTGAAAATACCTTTGGCATCTTCACTATAATTCTGTTACAATTTGTCTATATTTTCAACATTCCTTCTGCTGGTCTTCAGTAGTTTTATAAAATCTATTCCTTAGGAGAGTGAGCATATGCATTCAGAGTCTTGTGAAAATGAAAGCCTTTGTGGCCTTATCTTCAGGAGCTCATTCCTGATCATCCTATTAAACTCAACCAGCTAAGGGCAGCTGGCATTCTAAGTTTCTGATGTGGAGATATCCAAGTCACTGAGACCAATATATATATAGACAATTCTTTATGTTGTGTTTCATGTTCAAATAAATAAATAGAATTAATAAAAACATGTAGAATTTAAAGAGTTCAATATATCCTTTCTTGCTTCTCAAACAAAAGAGAAATACACATTACTTTATTGATCAAAAGCATGAAATAAGTTTTGACCAAGTTAAATCCAGAGATAGTCCAAAAAAAGCTCTGTAATTTGTAGTATGGGTAAAAATAAAGCAAGCTAAATCAAAGTGGAAGAAAAAAATGAACAAAAGTATGTAAAATAAGATTAAATGTTGTAACCGTAAGAAAACATTTTATAGTGTAGCTACTAGTTCTTAAATCAATCTGAGTATTTGGGGGAAATAAAAAACAGAGGATGAAGCAGTACACTGGCTTAGCCTCTTCCAGAATCTGAGATGATGACACTCAGTCATGGACACTCATGCCTCGGTTATTATCTGTTCATAAGAAGAGTTTAGCAAAATTTAGGTACAGAAATTTCCACAAAGGCTACTGCTCAATGAAAATTCTTTAAATAATTTGAGGTTTTTCAGTACAATGAAATATGGGCAGTTATGCTACAGGATATGATTCTGAGACTACATGTGATTATTTCTTTTCTTTATTTTAATGTAGTTTTAATTGAAATAGAATTATATCACTATCTTCTCTCATTTTTCCCTTTAGTCCCTCCCACATACTGTTCAAACTCTTCTCCCATGTCTGCCCCAACTAGTAACCTCTTTTTCTTTTATTATTATTGTTACACACATATGTGGATGTATGTATGCATTTATGCATGTTTATTCACAAATATAGATACAGAAATGAAACCTTCTGAGTTGTTTTGCTTTCTTTCTGTATATGGTTTCAAGGCTGACCATTCAGCATTGGACAACCAATAACGAGTTTTATCCGTGGAAGAGACTATTTTTGTCTTCTCTCAGCAGTCAATAATTATCTGTAGTTCTTTGCATAGGGGTGCAACTGTGCAAAATTTCCCCCTTTCTATGTTATTGTGTCCAATGATATTACCATTGTTTAGGTCTTTCTTATGCAGCCATTTCTATGAGAGACAACTTCACAGCAGACTTCCTGGTATTCTGGGTCTTACAATATTTCCAACCCTTTGTATGTGATTATTATTTTCTTAGAACTGTAGATTCAGAGTCTGTGATGTAGATATAACTCTTAGGCTGGAATTCCTTATTGCCTTCTAAATTTTAACCTTTCTATTTTCCATGGCTTTTCATTTCTTTCCTCTCTTAAACATCTGAATCATACTCCAGGACATAAATGAAAAAGGAGAGAAAGCAAAGAAGAGAATTGTCATACCTTTAATCTTAAAAGCAAAGCCAATGACTTACAGGGATTTGAGAGAAAACAACCCAAGAAGCAATGACTTTTCTATGACTCCATTAACTTGACCCAGGCTGGTTAGAATAGCATCATGGTCACACCAGTTTCAAGGATATTTTTCATGGATAAATTATAGTTTATTTTGAGAACAAAAAGAGAGAAGAGAAAAGCCCCAGAAAGTGCTGAGTTTCATTGTACCTAGTGTGGAGGATTCCCAACAGACTATAGTGGACTACCCATCTCTGCATGCCAATCAAAGAGACTAATAAGAGTAAAGCACTGTTATATATTTAGTTAATGTTGCCGCATTGGAAAGAACAGATGCAGGGGGTCAGTGACTTCAGGCCTGGGTTTGAGGGCATAGCAGGAACTTTCAGGATTTATAGAAAATAAAACAGAAGGAATTGAAGCTTGTGTAGCATGAGAGAGCCCAGTTACCTTGGCCAGAGCATCAGTCTGATTGGTGAGGGTATCAACTCTGGTCTCCATGTAGTTCTGGAGAAATTATTTTAATATTGTCATCATTTGAGGGGAGTAGCCTGATTCCCTTGGGATGGCTAATCCTGGAATACAGCTTCATCTCCATGGATCACTGCTCTTATTGTGTGGCGATCTGTCTTGAAGGTGTCCCTACTACTTAGAAATAGTTTTAGATTCTTGTCATAAAGATGTTTGTTACTGATAGGCCAAGGTATAACAGAGGGGAGGAAAAATTGTCAGAGAAGTAAGAATAGAATCCAAGAAGGGCATCCTAGAGTTAGGCCTGTGGATTTAGTGCCTTATTTATAAAGGAAGAGCTGAGGAACCTCAGAATATTGGAGTTTCATTTCATTTTTGTTGTTTCAACTTTGAATAACTTCTTTTTCTGTAGTCCTGTTATGGAAAATGTCCATGATCTGCTTCTAATCCTGAAGTATATACACAGTAGAGAAAGAAGGAAGCATTGGAGCTAGTCACATGTTCAGACACAGAAGAGAAGGGGGGCATTGGCACTCATGTTGAGAGATGAAGTCAGTACAATTATTTCCTCTTCAAAATGTGAGTGGCATTGTGCTTCACTGTTGACTGAGGTTTCTGTCCTGCCCAGTTCCCACAGTCATTAAGTCCCAAAGAAATCACACAGACATCTACATTAATTATTAACTAATTGGCCCAGTATCTTAGGCTTCTTATTAACTAATTCTTCTAACTTATATTAGCCCATATTTCTTGTCTACATTAGCCACGTGGCTTGGTACCTTTTTT
>JAQHUG010000383.1:1043622-1076379 GCA_028555095.1 Dicrostonyx torquatus | reverse complement strand
GGTGGCCGTGGTTTTGCTCCTTCATTTTGCTCCTCTTATCTCTCAGCATTTTCCTCAATATCTGACTCTGGGCTTTTATTATTCAGACCTATTAGAACTCATACTACAATCTGGTGTTTGTGTGTGTGTGTGTGTGTGTGTGTGTGTGTGTGTATTCTATTGTCTGTCTTTTTGTGGAGAATCCTGATCAATACATAATCCCTAAACATACAATTGTAAATTGAGTTTCTGTTTCCTAAATCAAACAACAACAAAACAAAACAAGAACAAAGACAATTCTTTGTCTATTGGAGTAGGAACAAAGAGAGGACACTAACTGTTGAGATATATGTTGTCAACACAGGTTTATTTAGCCAAGCTGGTTTAACTGCTCTTCTTTATGTGTTATCCTCTAGAGAATACTGATGAAAATCATAGACTAAGTCTGAAGTGGTGAATTACTCAATTGTTATATATCCCCCACAGGATCTCTTCCAATAGTGTGTCATAAAGACTGATGCATGTATTTAAGTGTACTCTGTTATATTTCATGGATGCCCATATCTTAGATACAAGATCTTTGTTTTGTTGAGTTGTTAAAGATCAGCAGTTTTCTTTCTATTTAATAATAGGTTTAATAATACTAATTATTTGGGTGGCAGCTTACTTTATAAAGCATGCAATATTCATCATATAATTATAAAAATCCATTAGATAAACAATACTGTCTTTTTAACTTGTGTTTCTCAAAGGCAGTTGTCAGAGAGTTTTGGAAAGCTTTGGATTTAAATTTCTGATCTTTTAAGAAGAACTCTTTTTGACTATCTATGTAATATTTGTTCCCTAGAGATGTTAGGGATTGAAATACACTTTAGGACATCCATGCTATTTATATGAAGTATTGAATGCTTATAGTATGTATAATTTTCCAATTTAACTTCATATGGAAAAAGAAGGAAAAATACAAAATTTACTCTTATATTTTAAATTAAAATAGAATTGCATCATTTTTCCCTTTCAAACTCTCCTCAGTCCATTCATATTCCTCTCCTCAAACCCTACATATTCTGACTTTCAAATTGACACTCTCTATTTTTTGGTATATGTGTGTGTGTGTGTGTATGTGTGTATGTGTGTGTGTGTGTGTATGCAGAAATATATATACAACGTGTTGGGTTTGTTTAATTGTTTTTCTTTATAAGATTTCAGGACTGACCATTTTCTATTGAATAATGAAGAACAGAGCTGTCTTAGCTATGGTGTCTATAGTTACGAAGACACACAATGACTGTAGCAACTCTGATAAAGGAACACACTTAATTGAGGTGATGGCTTACAGTTTCAGAGGTTCAGTCCATTATCATCATGGTGGGACATGGAGGCATGCAGGTAGACATGGTGCTGGAGAATTGTACATCTTTCAAACAACAGGAAGTAAAACTGAGTGTCACACTTAGGGAAGCTTGAGCAAAAGAGACCTCAAAGCCTGCCCTATAGTGACATACTTCTTCCATGAATGTCACAGCTACTTCAACAAGATCCTACCTCCTAGAAATGCCACTCCCTTTGGAGGCTATTTTATTTCAAACCACAAGGGCTCATCCCTGGTGGAGGTCCATTTCTTTTTCTCCTGATAATCATAAATTGCCTGTAGTTCTTTGTCTAGGAGTGAGACCCCATGGGATTTTCCCCTTTGGAATTAGTCATAGGCTCTAATCTTGTTTATGCAGCTATTTCTTGGAGAGACTGTTTCACAACAGACTTTCTGGTACTCTGGCTCTTACACTCTTTCTGCTCCCTCTTTTGTAATATTTCCTGAGACACAGATGCGGGAACTGTGAAGTCCATGGATCCAGGGGGTAGGCTCCCCACAATTGTCTGATCTCTGCATCATATCCAGTTGTGATCTTCTGTGATCGTGTAGCTTCTATGGGACCCGAGAATATTATACATGTTGCCAGTAGTAGTAGCGATTGATGATTCTGCCCACTTGTAACACCTATGAACCACACAGTGACCATCATGGCAAGAGACCCATAAAGGTGCAAAAGTATTAATTACCTGGTGGTAACAGGTAATTAAACAGCTATTTAATTAGACATAAGGCCCATTTAACGGGAAGAAAATCATGTCCGGTACTACAAACAAGTGATTTTTAAAAACTACATTTCTTATTTTCATTTTATTTTTTGTTTATCAGTCTAATGACAAAATAACTTCTTAGATTATTCATAAGAATAATGCAGATTTGCATATTAGAAGAAGTACATGCATTCCCATGGGAGTCTTTGGTTGATAAGCAACACTGTTACAATCACTAACTTTAAACAACGGTGATACAAGCCAAATAAAATAGAATAACCATTTTAGGTTTGCTAGCTGCTTTCAGTTTTATAAAATCTTGAGATAAATATCTTTTCAAGTTCGTCAATATTTCCAAGGTCTAGGATTTTGTCCTCCTGTGAACTGAGGATCAAGCTTGATAAAGGGTTCTGGATGCCAGAAGCAACTGTCATCCTCATACCTGAGTCAGGAGCAAAGGCCTTCCACGTTCACCAAAAGAAGCAGCCACAGTCAGAGTTTGTGTTCGTGTCCACCAGTTCCCTACGCCCTCGTTCTACAGGGATTATAGAAGGCCCACATTAAGTTTCTTAACATGTAGAGGACTACATAGTGAAAAACGAAAGCATGAAAATTGAGTATGGTCAACCTAGAGGGGATGCTCAGAATTTTCATCAACAGATTTGCTTTATTTGAAATATCCTCCTTGATTGAATCAATCAGTCAGTTATACATATAAGCAAAATTAATACAACTCAGCAAGTTGTATTTACTCACAGTCTCTCTCTCTCTTTCTCTTTCTGTCTCTGTTGCTCTCTCTCTCTCTCTCTCTCTCTCTCTCTCTCTCACACACACACACACACACACACACACACACACACACAAACCTACCTATTAGAAGAGACATAGTAGGACGGAGGAAATGATGTAAATTCAGTACTTCTGTATGAAACTCTGAAAAAGTATAAAGGAAAAAAAAAGAGTATTTAAAAAGGAGAAAATTGAGAAACTTCTAAGATAATCCATCCATTGACAAAATTGATAGAAGCTGAATTCCGTGTGACAGGTACTGGTACATAGCAATGAAAAATGAAACCATGGCTGCTCGCTCTGTGGGTTTACTGTCCAGGACAGGCTTTTGCCAAGTTATTAATCTGCACTTGGACAGTAAAATTGTAAGAGTCACACTGAATACAGGGGGAATGCTACCTACTATTTATGGGCGCTTTTATCACCTACTGAATCTTTTTCTTTTTACTACATTTATTCTGTGTCAGCGTCGTGCCTGTGCAGTCCTCTAAGACAGATGGAGGCATCTGCATGTCCCCGAATATTTCCTGTGGCTTCACCCGTTCACAACTGCTCTGCAGGTCTCTGGACTATTGTTTGCTGCTGGCTCCATTGGCTTCTCTATTCCATACTTATTTTCCTAAGTTGGCTTTACCAGAAATAACACATTTCTAGTTTCATTCCTCCCAAATTTGTTAATTAAAAGCTCCTTTCTGGAAATAATATTTCACCAAAATATTTCAAAATATCTAATCGATGTTATCTCGGTAGAAATACATGAATGTATTTCTAAGACACTTCTGCAGCCAGAGGCATATTATAGGGAGTATTTGAAAATGTTTTATATTTTATCATGTTTTCTATACTCACTCTGTGTATTTTATCATATATATTATAAACAATGTATCGTCTATGTTTTTCTTCCAATGTACAGCATCCATCATGGTTCAGAAAGTCAACAAAACTTAGCTGACTCAGGAAGCTTCTGAAACTTAGATCCCATAGGATTTTCCCTGAGTCGCTAGCAGTTGCTCAGAAGAGGGACCACTCAGGCCTGTCTAACTGCCTATGTTGAACAGGGACCTTCAGGGATGCAGATTTCCTCAGCAAGTGCTGATGTTGGCATGGGTTTCCCAGTGATGTAGATGCCTTTGTGTTGCCCAGCACTCATGTGATGAATTCCTAATAAGTAATTCCTGTAAGTAACCCCAGTAAAGTCATTGGTGTAGGAAAATAGTTAAACAGTGAATTAAGGATAGGCTTATTTATTCATTTTACTAAAAATACACATAATGTATCTAAAATTTCTAAATATTTGTTTTAGGTAGAGCTGGGGGCAAACTAATAAATAAACTACCTCTTATCGGGTACCTAGCATTTTTAAGCAGACTAAAGATCAACTAATAGAACACCCACATAAATTTCGTTATACTTTCTACAATGGTGAAATGTGTGGCATAGCAGATAATATATGCAGAATCAGAGCATACAGAACATTAAAGCAAGTTTAAAGAGAAGAAACAATACGTGAACAGAGATACCAAAGGAAGTGAGTGGGTGAACAGAGTCTCAGAGGTAAAACATTCAGGCCAGAGCAAGTGCAAAAACAGATTGCGCCAATAGGCCCAAGTCTTTGGCACGTTCCCAAGACAGAGAGGCCAGGATGTCTACCACAGAGCAGTGATGCACAGCACTGGGTAACACACTCAGGGACTTCAGCAGCCACACATGGTAGGCTTTTTTAACTTTCTTTTTTATTATTTTATGTGCATTGGTGTGAAGGTGTCAGATCCCCTGCAACTGGATCTTCAGACAGTTGTGAGCTGCCATGTGGGTGCTGGGAATTGAACCCGGGTCCTCTGGAAGAGCAGTCAGTGCTCTTAGCCACTGAGCCATCTCTCCAGCCCCCCACGGTAGGTCTTTGAGGCTAGACTGGACCTTTGATTCTTCTTTAGATAAGAATGAGAAAGGCTGGTAAGGTGTTGTGCAGGAGATTGGCATAATCTGACTTTAGTTCTGACAAGATTATTGTGACTACTTCTTTGAGTGTAGTAAGTCCAGACTAGACAAATCTTGTCTTCATACTTTGTTTTACTGCACTTTGTAGATAATATCTTCTTCACACAAGACAGACTTGTCCCAGGTCTGGGCTTAGTAAGTCTATCAGTATTGTTCTTCTAGCAGCTCGGATAATCATCGGAAGTTTTCTACAATAAAACGCATTGGTAATTAAATGACATGTTTTTACACATAATGCCACTGTAGATTCAATAGCGTAAAAGCTGTATATGTGTCGAGAACCAATCTCTGTGTGTTGTTTTGTTGTGATATTTGCTCAATGTTGGCACGGTGAACCTGGACCTGCAATCTTTCTGGGGTCTGCCTGTTTCGATGAGTGTGGCTAGGGTCTGATAATCTGGGTAGAGTGATGTAATGTCTAAGACGCAGCTTGCTACCTGGATGCCAATGAGCCTCCCGGGGCTACAAAGCCTGTGAGTTTTACTGCTCCTTTCAGATACGCCTCTCCTGCTAGTGGAGACACTGTGGTATATTATTGCCCGCCAGCCTGACAAGCTGAACTCTGCCTGATTCTTAACTCACTGAGTTTCATTTCATTACTGCTCCGTCGAATTGTTCAGAGAAGCAGCATCTTATGCAGAGGACAGCTAACCCAACTTCTTCCTACCAAGCTCACAACAGACTCTGGTGCTTGACTTTGAAAACCAAGAGCAGGTTAAGTGGAGAGTCTATATATCAAAAGTAAGCTCAGTATACTTTGCATATCGGTTGGATACTAGGGGCAAGAGGAAAATAGCATCTCCACAGGGAGAAAGGGGAAGAAAATTTAAAAAAAAACCATGCAAATATAATTTCAGTCTTAACCATAGTAGCTGATTGATATAAGAAAATCTGTGCCAGGGGCATGCTGAGGAACACACAGGGAGCTTAGCTTGAGTACATCTGCTCAGGCTTCGCCATGAACGTAGTTTCTAAATGTACTTTTTGGAATAAATCCATGAAGATAAGCAAAATAAAGAGCTAGCATGTAGCTCGACAAGATTGAGCCGTGTAGATCCAATGGGTGCTGGCAGCGCTCCCTGCATCTGATCATCTTCAGGGGTCTCCTGGGCTGCCCTTGCTAGGCTGAGTCCAATGAATGATGTAGATGAAAGTGTTACGATGCCCCATTAAGTGCTGTTCTGGTCACTCGTCCTCAAGGAGCCCCGACTCTGCATGGACTCCCATTTCTTCCACGGCTCAGTATTGATGCTCTCTCTCTTCTTCTCTGGTGCTAGTCTGAAACTATTCTCTGTCACATATTCTGTCTCAGTGTCTCTTTTCTGAGAACTAAGCCAGCAGTGACATCCAAGTACTGAACATTGAAGATCCATCTAGAAGTGACTTGAGAATACATTACAAAAGCAAAAAAAAAGTGAGGGATATGAAAACAAAACAAAGCCACAACAACCAAAAACCAAGAAGTATATTTCCTTGTAAACTACGAGCCATTGGTGAGTCAGCAGAGTAAGAGCTAAATGCTGTGTCTAAATTTGTGTGCATATCACAGGTTGAGGGACATTTTTATTTCTGCTCGATTTCACAGAGTTTCAGAGACTTGGAGGAGCTCAGGGGGGTGCTTAGCTTTTTAAAAACAGAAAAGGAATGATTTTTCCATGCATTGTGCAAAGAATGGATACACAGTGGAAAAATGAGAGAGGAGACGGGGGGAACGGGATCTAGCACATGAATGGAAAAGCTGGGCTCTTTTTTAAAACGGAAGCTCTACTGCAAAGGGTGTGCAGAAAACATGGGCAGAGGGTGTTGCTCTTGGTGAGCTCTAGTAAGCGTCCTACCTACGGAACAGCTAAAGGGATGACACTTTTAAACTATTCAGTCTCCCTCCCTTTACACCAACAGTGCCGTCTCTAATGACTCCATCAAAGATTATTTCTAACCGGACTCTCTGAATGTGACTGCCAATGGGGACTGACTGAGAAGCCAATGATAATGGCACCGGGACCTATCTCTTCTGCATGTATTGGCTTTTTGGGAACCTATTCTATATGGATGCACATCTTCTTAGACCGAGATGGAGGGGGAATGGCCTTGGGCTTCCTGCGGGCTTCCCACAGGGCAGGGTATCCTGCCCCATCTTAAGGAAGCAGGGGGAGGGCGGTGGGGTAGTGGGGGAGCGGGAGGGCCGGGAACAAGGGGAGTAAATGTAAATTTTTCTTTTAACAATAAAAAAATTCTTTTCTTCAGTTTCTTGATCAGAATTCTTACAAACGTGTATCTAGTTGTTGAGTCCTTGGTTTTATTTCTACTCTTCCTTCTAACATAACTTTCCCTTTTCCGTCTTAATTCCTTCTTCTTTACCAACATAAACCACTTAGAAAGACGTTAAGTGAGCCTTAGCTGGTTATCCACATCTAAAGCCTTCTGCTTAGTTCTTGGTTATTCCCCGGTACTTCCTTGACTTTTAGGAAAACCCGAAGCCTCTGTTTCTGAATCTGTCTGGTCATCCAAACACTTAGTCTTTTGTTTCTTCTAAATCAGTACATGCAGAGGGCTGCACGTCGGTCTACTTTCCCAAGTTTTTGAACAAAGCAAACGAATCCACTATCGTATGCTCTATACCTAATTAGTTCTTCTATATAAATTGCTTTAATAAAGGTCAACGAATTCCTTATCTCTGCATGGAAAGATTCTCAAGCCTTAAGAATGTTATTTTTACCAGTGAATGTGTAATTAATGAAAGTGTGTCCAGATGATTTCACATTAATTTTGCATTGCAGCAATCAGGGGCTTATTGTGCCTGTTATCCTGAGGACACTTAGGTCTAGATGGTATTCCTTTCTTAGTTCAGCTAATCAACATTTAAAACGGTGAAATAGGCATCATTGTTTGAAAGTGAATTGAGAATTGATGATTGCCTGCATTTTAGATGCTCTAAAAACTTGAAGGCTAAGGATTTTAATTCTATAGGAGGAATATCTCACTCTTAAACAACACATAATAGAGAAACCAAAATGTATTCTAAAACTACCCTTCACTAAGCCATTAATATTGGCTCATTTTTTTTATAATTTATTTTTCTTTTTGAAGTTAAGGAAAATCTTGATTAATTTAAGCTTTGGCTGTGGGCTTCTGTTAATCAAAGTTTTACTGCATCTTCTTTCTGAATCTACCTTTGATGTTAATTAGAAATTTAATTTTTAATTCTCATACCTTTGCCACTATAACTATCCTCTTTAGATATTGATGGGCTTCCCAAATTTAGGACAAGTCATTAAAGACCATAAGCTTCAAAATAATATCCCTGACATGTGAAAATTGTCATGAGAGATGGAAAACTTTGAGTAATATGTTACAGCTATTAGTTAATTAAGTAGTTTGGTTGTAAGCCAATCCTATAAAAATAGAGTAACATTCTAAATTTCATTTTTTATTAGACTTCTAAAAGTCATTCCTTTTTATGATCTCTGGTTGTGTTTTTCACTTTTGCAAATTAGTTTTATTTTCTAGATGTTTTTCAGTGACATTGAAAAGTCTCATTTGATTTGATCATTTGATCAAATACCAAATTCTGGCCATCAGTGGTTAAAGATGACAGGGGTCGTAAAGCAAGCATACTGATGGACTGTTCCACCCTTTCTTTTCTCTCCCTGTACATTTGTTTTAAAACCTAGTTCAAATTTATGCCCCTGAAATGGTACATTTCTGATACATGGCTCCTGTCTAAGTTATTCCACATTTTCTCCTAAATAAAGAATTCCCTAGGCCCATTTAGTCACTCTTAGAGAAAAGCTGCATGCAATTATGTCATAACAGTGAGTCAGGGATCAAGCAAACACTTTTCTATGTGCGCAACCAAATATAGAGAAATGAAGCAAAGTTTCTTAGCCTTGTGAGTTTGGAAACCAGGCCATAACACTTGGTTCTTAGCAGCCTTGCTTTCTTCTGGGAGTTTATTCAGTCTCTGACCCTGTTGGGTAACAGATGTAGGATTTTTACCTACTCATGTAGAAAATGGCTTTAAGCAAATTTTAAAAACTTCCCACAATCTAAGGTTGAGGTATCTTTTAATCTTTGTTAAAAAGTTAATTTATCTTCTCTTAGGAAAAGCCTTAAACATCCAAATATGTTAACACTAGTGTTCATAGCTTGATTCTTTCCTCCAAGGATAGAAAGAGGGCCTCCATAAATGACAAATAACCATTAGTTTGCTGTGAGACCATGCCCCTGTAATGTCAAAGACTGCAGCCATAAAATTCTCCTCATCATGACTGCCAAACGTGAACTGAATAAGTCTGACACCAACAGACACACCACAGTGGGTGTGAAGTATCAATTATGACGTCCAACAAGACCACACCCACAAGAACAAGGCAAAACCTCCAAATAGTGCCACTCCATCTGGGGTGTATTTTCTTTCAAATCACCACATTTACTCTTCTTGCTCAATTAGTAAATGGGGGAAGGACCTGGTGTCAACAATTATATGGATTTGATCTTTGTTGTATTATATTACCTTTAATCAACAGTCTGTGTTTAAGAGTATTCTAGAACACTGTAGGGTTTCAAATTTCATTATCAGTCTACTATGAAAGGATATTAATCATTATCTAGATAGGAAATTTTCTCATACAAACTGAATTTGTGATTACAAAAAAATTGTTCAACCTTTTCCCATTCCACAGTATGATATTTACTTTATTTATGGTTCATCTATGGGTAAAGGTGGAATTCCTTGTCCAGCTATCCATCAGTCTATTAATACTTCTTTTTCTTGTTTTTTTTAAAATTCATTTATTATGGCCAGTTCATGAATGCTGAAATATCATTTCAGATTCTGTTTGTGTTGTATGATCATTTCCAGCGGTAGGCTCATACTCATGCACACTCTAACCTCCCAGGTTTTATTGCAGAAGGAGAGAAGCAAGGAATGCATTAATCTACTGTATTTTTACTTCTGCAGAAGAAAACTGGGAAGGGCTATGCATATGTTATTTCAGATTCTGGATTCCTCTTCAGCTCCTTGGGCCCAGGGCCATCAAGGACGATGGTAAAATGCTAGGAAACAGTAGAGTCACCAGAAATATATCAGAGCTCAAGCTAATGGACAAATGGAGATATTGACCATATCATCAGAAGTCTGTCTGTCTAGGAACATGTTAAGGCCCTGTACATCAAAGGATAAGTTATTCTATGAAACATGTAGAGCCTATGTTACCTGAGAATCTATTTCTGGTGATGCTAGCTGCTTTGTGTTCATGTATTTTTGAGTGAGTGCCTCTAGACATGCTTATTAATCTTATGTTCCTCTTCCTTGTCTTCTGTTAATTCAACTTGTTGATTGAATGGATCTAGCTCATGTTATCTTTATTAATGTCTCTGTGTTTATGACTGAACCTTGGGATTTTAATAGATTTATTACTTCAACTGAAGAAGGTACCACAGTTAACTTTTCCTTTGAATTTATGCTTGTTTAAATAAAAATGGTCCCCCTAGGCTTATTGGGAGTGGCACTATTTGGAGACGTAGCCTGGCTGGAGTAGATGTGGCCTTGTTGGAGGAAGGACATCACTGGGATGGGCTTTGAGGTTTCAGATACTAGAGCCGGGTCCAGTGTGTCTTTCTCTTCCTGCTGTCTGCTAATTCATATATAGAAATCTCAGTTACCTTTCCAGCATCATATTTGCCTGTGAGAAAACATTCATGATGGTAATGGACTAAACTCCTGAACTATAAGCTAGCCCCGATTAAGTATTTTAATTTTTCAGAATCGTCATGGTCATAATGTCTCTTCACAACATTAGAAATTCCAATTAAGACAGAAGTTGGTACCTGAACTGGGATATTGTTGTGATTTTATGGACTGTGTTTTTATATAGAAGAATAGGGAACACTTTGGGACTTCAGACTATAAAAGTTATTGGACACTTTAAATGTGGCCCTCTTAGTAGGAGCATGGAAGCCAGCCGTTCTGGGGATGGTCTGAGCTGCAGGGGCCCAGCTCAAGAGTTTTCATAGAAGAATATTAGTACGTGGACTAGAGATCATTCTCATAATATTTTTTGAAGAATGTGGCTGCTTTCTGCCCTTGTCCAGATATCTGCCTGATGCTAAATTGAAGAGTTACGGATTAACTGCTTTGGCAGAGGAGATTTCTAGATAGCCCGATATTGGCTGTGTTGGTTTTTAGTGGCCATGTTTATGCAGATCTCTAATGAAATGGAGGAAGATGAGCAAGGAAAGAAGACAACGTGTTCAGCTTGAGGAGAAAAGAGGTACCAGAAAATGTGACCAGATGAAAGAAAAGACTAATGCTACCTGTAATAAAGTGATTTGTGACCTTAGAGTGACATCCCACTCAGCTAAGCTTCTGATTTATGAGAAGGAATTAAAGAAAAGTTTAGAGTCTGATGTGGTGGTACACACCTTAAATCCCAGCACTCAGAAGGCACAGACTGGTAGATCCTCGAGTTTGAGGCCAGCCTTGTTGTCAACAGGGCAAATTCCAGTACAGCTGAGCTTGAACAGTGAAGGAACCTCTCAAAAGTACAACACCTGTGAAGATGTAATTGAATGAAGGGGTTATGTTCGAGCCCCAGCAAGCAGCAGAACATGGCTGCCTTGACCCTGTGGTTCTGATCACAAGAATTCAAGAAAGGGGTTATGGAATATCATCTGTGAGTAAGGAAAGCCATTGAGTCCAGGCAAATATCAAGAGTGTCACTGCGTGGAGGCCTACACAGGTCATTGTGTGGAGCTGTAATGAAGCCTGGATTGCCTTGGAGAGCCCAAGAGGTTGGAGATGCCAGAGTCATTGGAAACCTTTTAAGAAAAGCTGCTAAAATAGAGTAAATCCAACCCAAGAGAGAGAGAGGTGTGCTGCCTTCAACAAAGCTGAAAGCAGTTGATGGTCTGAAGAGCACTCTTACATCCGACATGATATGCAGACTTTTGAGTTTGCCCAGCTGGTTTTTGGTCTTGCCTTGGTCCAGCATTTCCTCCCTATCCTCCATTTTCTGCCCTTTGGATTGGCAATGTATATTCTGTATCATTGCATGTTAGAAGTATGTGATCTACTTTTTTATTTTAATTTTACAGGGATTATTGTTAAGAGATTTCCATGAGTCTCTTAAGGAATTTTGGACTTTTAATTGGGATTTAGACAGATAAGGGACTTTGGCAGTTGGACTGAGTACATTTCTGCATTATGATATAGGTACAAGCCAGTGAAGGCCGAGGAGTGGAATGTGGAGATCTGAATGAAAATGGTCCTCACAGACTCAGGAAGTGCCTTTAAGAGATGTGGTCTTATGAAAGGTGTGGTCTTGTTGGAGGAAGTGTTTTGCCGGGGGTAAGCTTTGAGGTTTCAGATGCTCAAGCCAGATCCAATGTCTCTCACTTCCTGCTATCTGCCAATCCAGATGTAGAAATCTCAGCTACCTCTTCAACACCATGTCTGCATGGGTTCTTCCCAGCTGCAGGCCATCATGATAATGGATTAAGCCTCTAATCTGTAAGCAAATTCCAATGAAATGTTATCCTTTATAACAGTTGTCATGATCACGATGTCTCTTGACATAATTAGAGACACTAACAGAATATAAATTTCTTTCTATTTATGTAGGACGTTATAGCGTTTGCATTCCTATTAAAAGGTAAATATGGGCTCATGTTCTACAAGAGATGAAAACTACAATATGTACCTCTTTTCAAGTTATTGTCTACATATTTTGATTCAATATAATAATATAACTAATAATATCCCTTTTCTTGGTGGCAGAGTGTAGTCACTCTCCTAATATTATTATTTGTTTGCTTATAGGATACCAGACATCAAATGATAGCTGGACTATTGTACAACATCTCAAGTTCAAACCACCTTGGATATCTTGCTATAAAGAAATAAGGATAAATGGAAGAACATGGCCCAAGATGGAATTGTGTGAGGAGTTCTGAGTGCTTGTAAGAAAAGTCCAAGAAAGTAAGACCTCATTCTGTGACCCCTGTTTCTTCAAAAAACCCACAAAATTGTTCTTGGAATGTATTTTCATGCCACCCCCATCGGTACAGTGGATAGGAGTAAATTTTCTTCAGATTATTCGTTACAACTGGCGATCTTAATTGGTTTATATGCCTCTATGGAAAAACTTGTTTGGGCTGCATGAAGCTTGCCCACCATGTGTGGCTTAGTCTTGCTACTGTACACTTTATTCGTGGGACTCTTGCTAATCCTTGGGTATAGAATGTCAGATCCTCGGGTATAGAATGTCAGATCCTCTGAATATAGTTGGCTATTTCATGAGTCTTTACTCCTCCTCATTTATCAGCTCTATGCTCCCATGTCCCATAGCGGCTACAGTCACTCTTTTAATTAGTTGAGAAGCTGATTGCCACTGTAAAGAGTATTTGAAAAGTTTAGTGTGAACACTACAGTCACTCTATCACAAGTAAATAAAACAAGGTACAGAATAAAATTATTTTTATCTAATTCCAAGCGTCCATACACAAAACATATTCATATAATCAACACTAAGTGCCCAAAGCAGATCATAGTTACAAATTAATATTTATGTACACATGTAACAGTAATAACTAAAGAGGGAAAAGAAAACAATAGAGGTCATATGTGAAAGCAGGAGGAAGTCATTTGTGGTAGAGGAAAGGAAAGTGGGAAAGGAAGGCAGGTATAAGGGATTTAAGTGGATCAAAATATATTATAGCCTGGATGAAATGTCATGTATTTTGTGCAATTAATAAGTATTAATTAAAACTTAAAAACACAAAAAATGACCTAATATAAAATAGAATATAAAATCTAATTAAAAATATGTAAACTTGTTCCAAAATAAATAAAGGTATGGTTTTAATTTTATTTATTTTTTGTTCACTTTTAGATATTGGACAGGTCATAGAGTTGAAATCACTTCAAACGTATCTCAATAATATAGAAAAATTAATGGTGGCTGAGGTAACAGTCAGAAAATTAACTTTGCCAAACAGAGCATTACTCATTGTCTCTAGTCTTCTGCCCACACCAGATGCATGATCTGTGCTTTTGGGGACTAAATTGTCTCTACAGAAATAGATAAACGCTGCATAGTACATCAATAGATCTTTCTTCTGACGAAGCAGTACAATATTTTACCAGGATTCTCTCTGCGTAGTAAATACAGTGGTCAAAATCTAGGACACTTGAGGGACCTTTAAATTAGTAAGACATAGATCTATGTCAAAGGAAAAGTGATTAAAAAAATTCAAAAGGAATTTCATATCAGTATTATAAACATCAGGCTAAGTAAGCTATGGATAAAGATACGTATCTTATTAATGGAGACAGTTTCAACAAACTCAGTAAAAGAAAATTGTCAAGGCTTTGAAACCAATGTAGAAATAGTGTCAGGAAATATTACTCACGTTTGAGAGAAAAAAATATGACCACCGAATTTAATGTACTATTTTAAAATACACATCTTTGTTTACTGGGGAAAATCCTGAAGTAAAGTTTAAATGATAACTATACAGTTAAATCATATGCTTATATTTGAGAATTTTGTATGGTTTGGCATCAAAGGCTTCTCTTATTACTGTGAAACAAGGTCTTAACCATCAGAAGCACCACTACTGTCTGCATGTTAATATAAAAATATGGATGCAGTCAAATCGCCTAATGATAGGATGTTGGTAACCATGTGATTTCTGGTAAGCTGGTAAGCAGTTGAACATGTTAGTAATGCTGAGAAGTTCTCCCATTCCCATCACGGAAAACGATGCAGGTCACAGGAGACCAAGAATAATAACGCGAATGTTCAGCTCACTGCAGCCATAGATTATTAATTGATGCTTGAAAGTAGTCAGCGCTTGAGGCAAAACAACTTTGAGCACCACCCCATTGCCAATATTACAGCTGTATCTGCTTCCCAGACAGATTGGGGGTGTGTCCATGGTGCTTAGCCTTCAGCTGTTCACTGAACCCACTGCCAAGACGAAGGGCCATCAGATACAAACAGAGTCTCTGCGCCATTTGTTGAAATTCATGGGTAATAAGCTATACCATGTTTACGTCCTAGGTTAGGTAAAATTAAAGACACTTTGCATTCCCTTTAATCTAAATTTTGTGAGATGCATTGAGTTTTCATAGCCAAATTTGAACTCAAAAGTAATAAAAGAAATAGATGCTTCCATATAATTGCAATGAAGTTGGACACCATGCAAATGCACTTTGTATAAAATATGACTCATGGTTTATTGTCATTTATGTTAGGAATTTTTCATGACTCTCAGTAGCTAAGATCAACTTTTGTGTAGAAGAAGTAAAATGTAGATATTGTTCTGGTTGGCTCATTAATTTTCTTTAGCTTTCGCTTCTTGATTGTGAAATTTTAATATTTAGATGTAGATGTGTTAAAAGACTTGAAATAATAAGGCATTCTTAGTAACTCTTAGGTAATTCATTATTGCACTGGATTCTAAACTCCCATAAATGGTTCCCATGGTGGAGAATGGAACCCATTCTCCACCTCACAGGAAGTTGTGAATTTTCAATTCTACCTTTCTTGGAAACATTGTCTAATGCTAAACAGTTTCAGCGGTTTTAAGGAACTCGTTATTGCTCCAGGTTTTTATGGCATTAGCGGAAGATGTTCACAGTTAGTTTTCAGTCAACATTTTCAGGGAGATGTTAGTCAGCCTTCTGATTAATTTTCTGTCTCTGTCAATCACATTTCCAGAACACACTTAATGGGTTTCAGAGGGTGGGAGAGAGTGGATGAACTTCTTTTTGCCTGCCCTGGAACTAGCTCTTGTAGACCAGGCTGGTCTCGAACTCACAAAGATCCGCCTGCCTCTGCCTCGCGTGCTGGGATAAAGGCGTCTGCCACCACGGCCCGGCTGGATGAACTTCTTTGAACTCAGAAAAAACAAAAGAATGAAACCAATTTTAAATATCTGACATAAACACATGAGGAAAAATAATCTCTAAAATACAGTTCTATAAAGAAGTCATCATTTTTCCACTATTAACAAGATAAAAAATGTTTTTAGCACCAAAATTTATTATCCACTGGATATTCATAATATTACCAAAACAAGGAGTCACTGAAAATGGATTTAAATAGAAAGTTATGTTGTACATGGAGAAAGCAGGCACAAATGAACAGTAATTCTGTGAATGAAGACGGGAGAGTGAACAGGTTACATGCATGATTGTATCAACTCCGGACTTAATTTCAAGTTGTAATTTAATTAACCAAGCCCTGAAGTGGATTTTAATATAGTTACTGGGGATTTGTTGACATCACTCTTAACTTATCTTTTATTTCAGTCACAAGTGAAGTTTATCCTAGAAGGCTAGATCTGACAGACATGTGTCTTCATAACCTGGAACGGATGCTGTTCACAGGTGCCTGCAGATTTTGTATCATTTTTTAAAAAATCATTTATTTATTTTTTGCTTGTATTTGGGTAGACATGTGCTTCCCATAGTCCATATGGAGTGATTAGATGACAACTTTCAAGACTCATTTTTTTTTTCTTCCCAGGATGTGGGTTGTAGGTGTTGAACTCAGGTCATGAGGCTTGCTGACAATAACCTTTACCCCCTCAGCTACTGAGCCATACCAACTCTTTTTGGTCCTTTTTCCAACACTCCTGAGTCACGATGCAACACAATGTGCTACTATTTCTATAAACAGATAAAACTTCATATCTATATTGATGGTAAGATGGGAACAACTTCTACTTTATCCATGAAGTACATCTGACTCAGAAAAGAATGCAGTAATTGTAGAATTTATTCTAATCAAATTAACTTCACAAAATAATCATATGACTTTTGATGATAAATAATTCTGTTTTTTGACAATTACATACATGTATATCATGCATTGTAGTTACTCTACCCCAAACACCGTCTCTTATTTACATCTCATTTACTTATTTACCTTGGTCTGCATCTCTTCATTCCTATAGATTTCTTTGCCATATTCATGATGTTTTGTTTTGTATCCCACAGAGCTTCAGTAGGGATAGCTGTGTGACCATGAGTTTGAAACTGTTTATTAGAGCCTGGTGAGCGCACCAGCGGGCACACAGCTGCATGCAATACCCCACCTTCTCCCACAGTCTGTTGGCTGCCAATGCTTCAACAGTATGCGAGAAGGCCATGTGAGATCCCTCCAACCCACAGCTAACTGGTGGGTGGGCCAGAGGTCGGTGGGCACAGTGCCAGAGGTAGCAGCTGTTGTGAGTTTATGAATGCCATGGCCTTACCCTGCTTAGAGATGGCATGTGCCATCCCTTCTCACTGGCTTCTCATTTTTACACTCTTCCTTTCTCTTCCACAGTGTTTCCTGAGGGGGTGATATAAATGTCTTGTTTAGAATTGATCCCACTTTTATCTTTATATTGTGTGCAGGCACATGAGTGTCCCATATCATCCTCTTTTGCTGAAAATGAAAGCTTCTCTTATTATGCCTAAAAGTACCTTTTGTCTGTGCATTTTAGCGGATATTTTAAAGGCAGTTTGATGGTATGTCAATTTAGTTAAGGAGCACTGGTAGACCTCCTTCCAAACCCTTGGAACCTAAGCCTTCCTTAGTCGTTGTTTTAAGACTAGATTTAGAGTACTAGGCATGGATTCCCTCTTATGAAACAGGCCTCAAATCCAATCAGGGAGCAGTTGTTACTCCTACCATCATGCACCTATTGTATATCTTGCATGGGAGGTTGGTTTGTAGTTTATAGAATTCACAGCTCTGCAATACCTTTACTTCCTAGGATCCTGCAGAGCACTATTTTCTACTATGAAAGATACACAGCAAGGAGGAAGCTTTGTCTCACTCCTAACCTGATTTCTCTATACCTGGCCTCCAAACTGTATGGTGTCTTCAGAAATCAAGTATTGTCTATAAGCTCTGGTGGGCAGCTAAGAGGAATGACAACATCGTGCTTTTTGTTTTGCTTGCTTGCCCTAACAGCGTTTACACTTATGTATTTACGTTTTGTGTTCATGTGTAGGTTCCTGTTTCCCTATGAGTGAGCTTTTGCCATTTGCCATGTTTGGAGGGTAGATCACCACTAGTTAGACTCAGTGTGGGTCCTGGGGATCAAATCCTAGTCAATAGGCTTGGCAGCCAGTGCCCTTAATGCTCCAGGACATCTTGATGGCCCACATCTCTGCAATCCTTGGATGTTTTTAGATAAGATGTTATTTCCCAAGGCATTACAGTGAGTGACTTGGATTTGCTGGCATCTTCAAAATCAAACACGTAAAGAAGCTGTATGGATACATATTTAAGACTTTTCTTGTGCGTTTACTACAGAACATGTTAATTAGATGCTGCCAGCCTGTCAATCTCTTTTTTTTTGTTCTGTAATAGCTAGTCATTGTGAATTTCATTAAGAGATTTAAGCTTATTTACTGTTGTAATTATCTGATTTTTATGAAGTACTTTGCTCCTGTTTTGGATAAATAATTCCTTGTGGTTCACCTTTTTGGAGTAATGTATCTAAATACTTGTGACTTGATTGTTTCACCCTTGAGATTAGGCATGTTTTCTCAATCTCAATTTTGCGCTGAAATCTCATTGTTTTTATGGCTTCCTGGCTTGAGCCATTTCCCTAGAGTGCTGAAGAAATGCACACAGCTAGAGTTAATTCAGATTAGTGGTCTATTACCGCTCTCTTTTACACTTTTCTGGCAATTTCCTTTCTGTGATATATAGAACATATTTGGCCCTAGTCTGAAACTACTTGTGGAGGTTTTGCTTCTCCTCCCACCAAATGGCTGGATGAAATGGCTGCAATCCCACTCTTCTCTTAAAATTACTTGCCGTTTAGTGTCCCTTCTCTATTCATCTCCATTTACTTCTTAGCTCGCAGGTGATGACCAACAAAAGGCAAACAATCCTTCTAGCCCTTACTGCTGATTTCTCTCAACACAAAGAAAGCATAGCAATGTAATATCCAAGAATTCTATTTCATGCCCGTTCCCCAAAGTTATATGTTCATTTTTATGTATGGTGCTTTCCGTGACCCTTACAATTCAGATTAAAAAATACTTCCATTTACTTTCTGTTGAAGCTTGAAACACTATAATCTGAAGTCAACATCCCTTCTGAGTTCACTATACTCCTAGGCTACCTTTAATTGCACGTGGTTGGAGTGTTTTTTCTATCAACCAATTAGAGCAATAAGTTGAATGTGGACTGGTGGGTTCTATGCTGCCTTGGTTCTTCTTGCTGCAGAATCTAAGTGATCATTTAGATTTCTAAATACATTTCTAAAAAAAATATGAAGTATTTGTCCTCTACTTCAACCCTTTGCCACATTTGCTGTCATATCATTAATTTAATTTTCTTCTTCCTTTCCAGGGTAATCTGTAGAAGGATATGAAATTCCCAAACCAAGCTCCTCATAGTATCAAGTACCTATGTCCCCACTGTGGTCTTGGTGCAGAGACAAAAACAGAGCCTGGGAAGACTCAGAACTAGAAAGATATAATATATATGAATTAGGCAGACCCCTTTTCTCTGATAAATTCATATTTTTACTAAGAAATCTTTTACGCTTGTGTTGAGATTGGATTTCAAAAGGTTTATTCAATCTTGATTCAGGTTGTAATGAGTGCTTGACTTTAGTGTGTGTGTGTGTCTATGTGTGTATGTTTGTGTGTGTATGTATTTGTGTGTGTGTGTGTGTATGTGATGGTCCACATTTTGCCTTAGCAGTTTGGGATGTCTGAGCAATGGACAAACTACTATAAAAATAATATTTACTAGACTTTTTCTTGGAGTTGAACTAATCCCATCTCCATGGCTCATTAGGTTTATAACCACCACCAACATGTTTTAATTTGCTCTCAGTTTATCTAATGTTTAAATAAGAACCTACCTATAGATTTGTTTGGTAGATTGAAATATAATGACATAGGTGATATTGGATGTTACAGAACACTTTTTCCTTTTTCTCTGAATCCCTGATTGCCCTGCTTCTGAAATGCTGCAATTGTAAGAAGGCCTCACCACCTCAGATTTTATCCTTTAGATTATTATGGTTTTAGTTTCTATTGTCTTACTATTGTAATCAGTTTGATTTTTAATGAGAAAGAATGCCTGACCGAAATGATTTGAGGTAGAAATATTTTTTCTTTGGGTTGTGTGTACAGTATTTTCAGTCTATGGTTGCATAACTCCATGGGCCATTGCTATCATGGAGGCAGAAATGCATGAAGAGCAGTTTTTACCCCAAAGTGAAGCAGAGACCCAAGTAGAGACAGCTCAGGGGCTTACTATCCACCATGTGGGCCCAGTTCCTGTAGAAGGAAGCTGCTTGTTGGTTTCTAGCTACTCAGCCCCGAAACAATCACACAGATACTGTATTAATTAAATCACTGCTTGCCCATTACCTCTAGCTTCTTATTGGCTAACTCTTATATATTAATTTAACCCATTTCTATTAATTTGTATATCACCAGGAGGTCATGGCCTACCATCAAAGTTTTGGCATGTCAAGGCTCCATGGCATCTCCCTTGACTCTGCCCTTCTTTCTCCCAGCATTCAGTTCTGTCTTTCCCGCCTATCTAAGTTCTGCCCTGCTATAGGTCCAAAGTAGTTTCTTTATTCATTAATGGTAATCACAGCATACAGAGGAAAATCTCACATCAAGTTCCTGCTTCTTTACCTCCTAGTAATCTGTTTGATCAGTTTATGCAATTGACTAGACCTATGATCTAATCATCTTTCCAAATGCTGTCATATACTTGCCCCAAAGTACTCTGTCCTAATGTCCCCTCTATCAGTCTATCAAGCTGACAAGATTACACACCATGTCTAACCCTCTCCACTCACTTGTTCTTAACCCTCTCTGTCTTTACTTCCTTCTTTCATCCTCCACTTTAGACTTTTTTCAGTGAATCACTTCTATTTTTATGTTTTTAAAATATTTTATTAATTTTAATAGCAAATATACCTGGAGAAACATAAGGTTTTCATAGATATTTTTCGATGTCTGAAAAATGGAATCAAGACCAATACACCTAAATAGTCACCAGATTCAGAAATCAATTGTGTTCATGGAAGAAAGATTTACAAATACAACCCAACTATCAACCTTGCAGGTACGTTGTATTTATATCTTGTTTTTATTTTCTAAAGTTGTTACACCAAAAAGAAGTGTGCTCATGTAATGTAAAGTGGTTACAGTTTTAAAACCAATCTCAGGTTTCAAATAACAAGCTAGTTAATAACTTCTAATTATAGTGATTACTTTGGATTAAATGTAAAAGAGCTGTAATTATATCATGGGTACAATGAAAGTTTTCACAGTACTATGGAATTCCAACATATATTAGTATGTTTCGGTAATCCTCTAACCGGAATATACCAACACCTATGAAATGGAATGGTTCTTCCCTAATACAAACTAATTAGCATGGGAGTTAAAATAATGTAAGAAGTTAAAATAATATGTTATACACTTGGGTAAGATAAAAATTCTGCCTGTTTTCTTCTCAATGGGGCTGGATTTTGAGATTGGATGCCTGAAATGGAACAGTAAATGTAAGAATAAATAAGAGGAAAAGAGACTGTTTCAATAGAGAAAGAGTAGCCATCTACCTTCTTCATCCTGAATTCCCATGAGCTTTTAGTAGTAGTCCACACTAAGGGACCTCGCCAAATTAAAGTTTTTGATCTGTCTTTGAGGACTCAATAGGCTGAGTACTTGCTAATGTTTCTTGAAGATGTTTTGGAGAAAGTGGTTCTTGAGTCAACAGAATCAGAAAATGAGACTACATGTTTCATGATGATATATTTAATTAGGTCAAAAGTCATATTTTCACTCTTGGGTAAGATGAAAAATCTGCCCGTTTTCTTCTCAATGGGGCTGGATTTTGAAATTGGGATGCCTGAAATGGAACAGTAAATGTAAGAATAAATAAGAGGAAAAGAGGCTGTATCATGAGAGAACGAGTAGCCATCTACCTTCTTCATCCTGAATTCCCACATGTGTGTGATCTTCAAGTTAGAAATCGAATTTTGAAAGAAAGAACTAGGAAATGTCATCTCCATCTCATTGATTCGAATAATTAGTAAAAGGAGTAAGAGGGATTTGCAGAACTTGTCCAAGCTGACAAATATCTTGCTCTCTCAAGTAGGGCATAATTTGAATTTTGTCCTATTTTTTCTATTATTTAAAAACTGATTTAATAATTGACCACCTATTTAAAATAAGTTAATTTAGCTCAGCATAGTGGTGTATGTTTTAAATCTCAGCACTGGGAGGCACAGGCAGGTGGATCTCTGTTAGTTTGAGGACAATCAGGTCTACATAGTGAGTTTCAGGACAGCCAAAGCTACGCAGTGAGACCCTGTCTTGAAACTACCCATCCCTAATAAAAATAAGAAAAATATAAGTTAAGTGAATGTGTTTGGTGTTCTCCGTGTGACTCTTCTCATGATACTTTTTGCCATGGTAGAAGTCAGGTCCTTCTTTTCTTGTGGCTAACACTATTTCAGGAGGCCATTCGTTGACATCAGCAAAACTCAAAAGCATACTTCTCAGTTGGATTCCCTTGAAATTGTGTCTGTAATTAGACCTCCTTCTCATTTTTTTTTTGTTTGCAGTGGTGATTTAAAAACAGGTTATGAACAATCTTTAGTCATGGTTGAAGTATATCTGCTGCACTGATTAAAACACAAGCCTTCCTTTTCCTTTGAACAGTGTTTCATGATGGGTGTGTGTGTGTGTGTGTGGGTTTTAACTTACCCCCACATATGTTTTTCAACAGGCTGTGCTTAACACAATCTCATTTGTCTAATCATTATTCTAAACACCTCGTCTAACTTTCAAACGTCGCATGCACTTAGAGTGGTGGGAAAAGATGCAAAGTTGGGTGGGTACGGCATGGAAGACGGAAGTGGAGAGAGTTGTGGGAGGGGCAAATGTGGTCTGAATCAGTTGCAGGAAGTTCTCAAAGAATTAATTTAAAGACTGTTCGATATAAATCTGAAGTGTTCAACATCATTCGGAGTAATATTGTCTAATAAAAAATAACAAAATTTTAGAACTGGATTGTCTAAATCTGCCGCATTTGGATGAGTACAGAGAATTAATATAAGAGATGATTGGTATGTTGGAGAACAGATTTCCCAAGAGAACTTATGGACAGCATGAGTCTTTGTTTTCACCAAAGGGAAAGGAGTGGCGGCTGCTTCTTCCTTCTCTAGCTCACGCATAGTAAACTGGATGACCAGATCCCATCAGGTAAGCGTGGCATTCCTACACAGGCGCATACTCTCAATTTTTGCCTGCCTTGGGTCTGAGAATGAAAATGAAATTAGGCAGTGGCCTTGCTGTGGGAAGTGACTTCAGTCTCTCTAGATTCTTGGTGAGGACTGAAAGTGTTTCCAAGGACTTGTGTGGGCCTCTGTGGCACAGATGGTCTGGGCCGTGCAGAATTCCAACCAAGGAATCCCGAGGGTGAGGAGCTGCTGGCAGAGAAGCAGCGTGTGTGGGTAGCACGCAGATAGTGGGAAATTCAAGAGAAAGAACAGTCGTTGCCTTCCTAGAATAGTGTATATTAACAGAGCATGAGAACTCAGTGTCCTAGGTATAGCAGTTTCTCTTTCTGCTGTCATGTCATTGAAAAGCCAGAACCAACAGATGAAGAAACCAAACTGTCTCTTGTCTAGAGTGACTGCCAGCCAAGCTCTAGCCATTGCTAGATTAGAGAATGTATCTTAACTGAATGCAGATGGTTGTTGTTCACTGTGTAGTTTGAGCTGGCTGTGGAAATGTATATTATTTTTTAAAAATATTTATTTATTTATTATGTATACAATATTCTGTCTGTGTGTATGCCTGCAGGCCGGAAGAGGGCATCAGATCTCATTACAGATGGTTGTGAGCCACCATGTGGTTGCTGGGAATTGAACTCAGGACCTTTGGAAGAGCAGGCAATGCTCTTAACCACTGAGCCATCTCTCTAGCCAGTAAATGTATATTTATTTAAAAGGATGCAATAAAGCCAAGGAGCCTGAAGAAGTTGCTGTAGAGCAAACACTTTCTGTAATGAAGCAGCTGCAAATGGCAAGGAGAGACAATAATAAAATTATACAACGCTGTGATCCTACACATTATATTTGTTTATCCCGAGAGGTATATTGATAATTTAAAAATAAAACTCTATTAACAAATAATTTTCCATAAGAACGATTCAAGATTGTCTATGTATGCACTTCCCACATGATATAAAATGTTGAGGAGTGTATTGGAGAAAGTGGAACGTCTCCAATACGCTCCTGTTTCATCTTTTCAAAGATTGTAACTTTTATGTCTACGGTCGATGTCCAAACATGGCAGCTAGACTGTCTTCCTTGCTAGAGCCTGGGCTCTCTTGATGATGTTGCCTTTATCCCCTCTTATGTGAACATACGCATTACTTGTTACCTTGAAATAATATACCTTAAAACACTGAGTATTAAAATCTAACTTGGTATAAGGTTAATTTACTCATAGAGAAATATTTGGAGGAAAGAAAGCTACACCCCTCCTCCTACACACCCTGATCCTGGCTAATTTCCAAAACAAATAGAGGCAGCATCTCAGAAGCTCAGACTGTATTATTGTTGTCTTCTTATTTACAATGTGTATAGTAAGTAATTTAACACTGTGCATGTTCAAATGTACATAATGCATGTATGCAGCAGGAGGGGGCATAGAGAGAGACAATAGACACTTTATTTACATAGTAAACAACATTAGCAAAGCCCTCCAAAATTACACATTTTTAAAACATTAAAGGCACTTACGTTATATTTATACGTTTATTTGTGTGTGTGTGTTTGTGTCTGTGTGTGATTGTGGTGTGTGTGTGTGTGTGTGTGTGTGTGTGTGTGTGAGAGAGAGAGAGAGAGAGAGAGAGAGAGAGAGAGAGAGAGAGAGAGAGAGAGAAAGAGAGAAGGTACACAGTTGTCATTTGTATACTTGTGGAAAGTAGAGGACAGCTTGCAGCAACTCATTGCAGGAATTGGGTCTTACCTTCTACCATGTGGTTTTTCTGGACTCAAAGTTACGTTGCTCTTGTTTCCAACCCCTCCTAGCCTACTTAACCCTCGCTAGCCTCGGAACACACTTTTAGAAACTTTAGTATCTTGTGCCAGAGATAAGATATTGACAATTGGGGAAAATATTGATAGGGAAAGATTTTCTAGCAATATTTATTGAAGTCTTATGGGACCTCGCCTGTTATTTTAGAAATGTTTTGAACTTTTTCTAAAGTATATTTCAATAGGTAGCTTCTTAAGTTAACAAGAGTAAGAGAACTATTAATAAGATTATTCTTTTAGTTACAAATACTTGGTCCTTGAACTCAGTTTTTCTGAAATTGAGAGAAAATATGCCTAAAAATAAAAGAAATAATTAGAAGCAATATTTATTATTTTGTTTTAGATGTATGTCAATATGGAAGCTATTCTGTCAGTATAAATTTTGAAGTCTTCATTGATAAATTGTTAGCGTTCTTACGAAAGCATTAAAATTGACATTATAACATCACTCTCCTTAATGAAAAGGAAACACTGTTCACCAAACTCTATCTAATGTGACTATCATGCCAACTGTTGTTCAAAGTTAAAATGCAAGATAGCACTTTGTGAACTAAACTGTATTTTAAATATTAACTTCAGCTGTCACCTGGACGCAAACCTAGAGTCACCTGGATAGATGATTGCCTCTGTAAGACTGGCCTGGGGACAGTCTCTGAGACCTTTCTTGATCACTAACTGAAGTAGGAGGGTTTTACCTATTGTGGGTGTACAATTCCTAGGCACGCGGGTCTTGGCTATTTAAGAAACATAGCTGAACATGAACTAGAGTTTCTCAATGATGTCTGCTTCAGTTTTCCATCCAGGTTTCTGCCTTGAACTTCTAAGGTTCCCTCATGACCAACTCTAACCTATAAAAGGAAATAAACCCTTTAAACCTATTCTTTATTCTCCAGATTTCTTACAGTAAAGGTGTTTGTCACAGCAACAGAAAGTAAACTAGAAAGCATAGCTGAGTTTATTTTGAATAGAAATTTTATTTAGTAAGTCATTGTAATGTTTAGAGTACTTCACCACACCTCTATCGATAGTCCTAAAATTCTGTTTTTATGCTATGATAAGGCACTTAGTAATCATAAATATGTTTGTATAGTTCAGAATTATTTTCTATGGAAGTGAAAATGTTCCCTATTTAAGGAGGATATTAAAGTTCTGTACAAAATGAAATCACAGACTCTAGGCGACAGATTTGGAGGACTCCTTTTTCCAGAATTTTCATTTTTATTTTCTTGCCTTGTGCTCCACATCCTGACATGTACACTGGGCCTTCCGTCAATGAGGCTTAGTAGGGATTTCTTAGATGAAAAAAGGATCGACGCATTAGCTTTAATTTTATCTCTAGTGTTCACTGATCCCTAGAACAAATATTAAATCGACAGGCGAAGTCAACCATATGAAAAGAAAGCCCTTGTAAATTATATTATGTACTCATACAATTTTTAATAAGGCTGTGTGAAGAATTAGAAAGCCATCATATTACAGAGTGACAGACACATGTAGAACAGTCTGCTTAGGCAACTCTCTCGGTTTCAGTCGGCAGTGGTTGTTTGAATTTAGGTGGTGCCTTGAAATCACAGGCAATGTTTACATTCAGTGTAAACACAACACACAGAATACAGCATGGACTTCGTGTTACATTCAGTGTAAACCCAGCACATAGAATACAGCATGGACTGGGTGTTACATTCAGTCTAAACACAACACACAGAATACAGCATGGACTTGGTGTTACATTCAGTCTAAACACAACACACAGAATACAGCATGGACTGGGTGTTACATTCAGTGTAAACAGAACACTTAAAATACAGCATGGACTTGGTGTTACATTCAGTCTTAACACAACACACAGAATACAGCATGGACTGGGTGTTACATTCAGTGTAAACCCAGCACATAGAATACAGCATGGACTTGGTGTTACATTCAGTCTAAACACAACACACAGAATACAGCATGGACTTGGTGTTACATTCAGTCTAAACACAACACACAGAATACAGCATGGACTTGGTGTAAGTGTTTCTGTCATAACCATTTCTTGGCAGCAAATAACAAGGCAAGGTTGAACAACTGCTGGGACCTTCTGCCTTCATAGGATACTGTGCCCTGCAGTATTGAGATTATAAAAATGTATTGTTTGTATCCAACTTCAAGCAAAAATTTCTGCCATTTAGTATTAAAACTGATATAGGCACACTTGACCTTTATGAATTGGGAACTTCGGAAGGGAACACTTGAACTTTGCCATTTTTTGCAATCGTACTGCTTGGTTTTTCTTTGTGCAGACCTCTGATGCAACCAGCATTTAACAGAGTGAGACGGGAATGAAGAAGCTCAAGGGGCGTTTATTTGCTGTTAAATTTTCAGAAGGGCTTGGAAGTTTGTATGTGTGTGAAAATGTCAGAGGTAGTCACGTGTGTTCACCATGGGTTTCACTCATTTATCACATCAGAAGCAGCCTTCTGGAAACAGCTCTTCCTGACACAAAGTCAAGAGGAGAGCACAGCCTCAGCTTCCTGGATTTAACAGTAGTAGGCTTACTTCTTAATACCTACAGCCTCCTTTGTTACTGCCATCCCAGGGAGGTGTGTAGATATGAGGGGCTTCTTAACAGTAGGGAAGCCATCTGGAATCTTCACCACAATGCTTGCTTTGACTGTGTGTGTTTTGACGTGCGGTAGACACGTCCACTCTGAATGTTCTCGCAGCAGCTGTGTCGTCTTTACTGTCATCTCTAGAGAACTCTCAACGGGATGCTCGACTTCTGGGATTACTAGTTATAATCCCTGTTTAGGTTTAGTCAGTGTCATTATCATTGGTTTCTAAAGCCGTGTCCATACTCAGCAGCTCTCATCGCATTGACAATACCAAGAGGAAGAGTCCTCTAAAGTCAGGGAAAAACACATTGTTTACTCTTGCTACCAAGGAAGTACAACGTAATGAGTTTGCCACAGTGTAGCGTTGGGTTTCTAACATGGAATTCAGCATTTTCCCTGTCACGTAGATGGTGAATGTATCCTCAAAGGGAGACTCAAGAGGTCTGCTTTCCGGGCTTGTGTTTCCAAACTGCAATTCCTCTAATTTGCTTCCTAAAAATAGTGACATTTGCTAAACATAGGACTTTGCGTTTCAATTCAATTTCGATTCATAAAAATCTTATGGAACATTAGTAGATATTTAGAGCAAAAAAAAAAAACCCAATCAAATGATAGATAAATGTATTAGGGTAGAAAATCCAGATTCTCATATCCAATCTGTAAAGTGATTCTTTGACTTTTTCCTTTTATAATAATAATGAAAACTATTTAGTAAGGAATTTAAGTGTTGAAAACATTAACGGTGTTAATCCATGCACTACTTTCCAAAGATAATGAGGTACCATGTAGGCAAATCTTGAAAAAACCTAGGTTGTGTTTATCTGGGTTGGCACATGTGTTTGTTTAGTATCAAGAGTGTTTTCAAATGAATAGTCATACTTAGTTATTTTATAATCATTCTAATGCAGTTGAAAGATTTCATTCTATTACCTATGGTTATCCAGATTTTAATTAATTTTTATTTTAAATATTGTCATTAATTTTGGTGCGTCACAGTTCATAGTACTATATACATTTGGGATTGTAGATATTATTTTTGATAAATATTCAGCTTTTGAAATGTGCAAATATTAGACTGGATTTTCATAACTAGATTATAGAAATCCATTCCTACAGTTCTTTTAAGCTGATGTTTCTGAGAGAGATAAATGAGATATTAGATGCCATTACATCGAAACTGGATCATGTTTCTATGGCTCACCAATAAAGTCTCAATTTTCTGTACATTTTATAAAACCTGGCTGGATATATCTAAGGAACCTAAATTTCTGCCACCAAAGAGCAGTGTATTCTCAGTAACTCTTTAGGATGCAGGAAACAAATTCATCTTTTGATTTCTAGTCTATGAAATGAATTTCTAAACAGACATTTTCAAGCACACTGGCAGAAACAGAGAAGCATGAGGGAAGTATACTGAGTGCGGTTTAGGAAACAGAGCTGCCCGCTGTTTCAAATTCAGTCATAAGAGCATTTAATGCTCCCCTTTCTCATGGTTTCAGACCACACAGAACCCGTTCAGCCATCCTTCCTAGAGAATGCGCACTTTGGCCTTGCTTAGTTTCATTTTATTTTATTTTTTTTAACCTGGTGACTTTAAACTGTGTAAAATTATGGAGTTAGGGTGGTACCTTTATTCTTTCATATATATTAGAAATAATCTTGCTTTGAGCCATATTCAGATTAGAGACAAGATTATAGATATAATGTAGGGGGAGGGAGCCACCAGTTTGTTCCACATCAACATAAAGTCAAATCTTTTTAGGGCAATTTTCTGTCAGCTCCATTCACCCAAAAATTTAAAAGCACAGTTGCATTTGAGGAGTAATGGACTGAAAGAAGATATGAAAGGTAACCTAAGAAGTCCATGTTCTGGGAAATTATCCCTTTTTGGAGGTAAAACATTACTGTTGCATTTTATAAAAAGACGATGTTTAATTAATAGCGCTTGCTACATAAGATATAACTCCTAGAAAGCAAGAGAATTGAAATAAATTAAATCTCATTTGGATCATATTCTCAAAGGTGGTGATCCTTGAGAACATGATTCCTGCCACTAGGGGGCGATTTTATATTATACATTTTTTTCACGTTTTAATTTCAATTTCAACCTCCCCGATACCAGCCTAGAATCATTAGCAGAAAGGGAGAATTTTGACGGCATAACCCTGTTGCCTAACGTCAGTGATGGCCTTAACTCTGTTTCAGTAATGAGCAAGTCTTGAATGCCAACTGAGGAAGCAAATCCAGCAGTCTTTGTGATTTTCAGAAACGTTTTATGATGATAGGTTAACATCTTATTCATTGTAGGCAAGATTTAAGGGATCACTGTTGAACATTATTTAACTGACTGTGTTTAGAGAGAAAATTATCATGGAAACCTCACTGAGTTGGGAGTAGACGTTAGACATCAAAATTATTGTTCATTGTGGGAAAAGCAATCAGAGAGAATGTTATCATTTCCTTATTAGTTTATTTGTTTAGAATTGTAGGACTTTGGAAAACCTGTCAAATACTTCTGCTGATAACAGTGTCACTTGTGCATAAAACATATTTGTCTGTGTCTTGTCTGCCTACAGATGAGAAAGAAATATACATGAAATGTTGACTGTGAATGAAATATGTGGCCATTATTTTAAGAAGCCAAAAAATAAAAATGAAAACAAAGAGATAGGAATAATTTATGGAGGATGAAACATTGCAAGTCAATTTTCATGCATTTATTACATGCCTATGTAATATGATTCCTTAAAAAATGCTACATAATCCTGTCAACAAAAATGTCTCATGTAGATAATTGAAGCAATACTTTTACTCAAATAAACTTTAATTTATTCAGCTGTTATAGTTATTTATAAAGGATCATTTTAAAAGGATTATCTAAAAAATTAGCAGGAAGATTACATAACTATCATTTGTCTTGAATATTTATAAGCAAAAGGATTGTACAACCTCATCACAAGCTCTTTGAGTCTAAGGTCTCGCTTATTCCCCATTCTATGAATAAAACCTTAATAAGAACTGTCATAACATACATATTCACAAAGAATTAGTAGATGTGACTGTGAAGGTTTTAGTGGTGAATTTCTCAAGTCTCTGAGATAGGAATAACAGTTTTTAATCTGTTAACGATTTAATTCATTTTATTTCGTGCGTATGATTTTTTTTTTCGCAAGCCTGTCTGCATGTAAAGTCCAATTCATGCAATGCCCAGGCATGCTAGAATTGGCCAAAATGTGAGCTGTCATGCGGATGATAGGAACAATTCTGGGTACTCTGTGAGGGTAGTTAGTGAGGGGCCAACTCTTCAGCCCCAATAATCCTTCAAGTTTTAAGAGAGCAGAGCCTGTGGATTTTCCGAAATGGAACAAAGTCCCAAATTTTTGAAAGTGAGAAGCATACTTGAATACTCTGAACACTGGCATTGCTAGAAGTCGAAAAACCTTCCAGAAACGACATTTTTAATGTTTAATGTAGTTCAGAAATAGAAGTAAAGAAGTTGGTGGTAATGATTTTCTAAGACAATGGATCCTCAGAAACGCTGCCAAGTATGGATCTATTGAAGGTATAAAAGCCACAAGCAACCCTTGAAGAATCCGGCAGCAATTAAAGTCCCCCGAGCTTCAGCTGTGTTTGTCTACAAAAAATATTTGTGCTCACCCAGGGTTTATAACTATGGCAGTTTTTAAAAATACTTCGACAAAACGATGTCAGTTAAATACAGCTGCAAATCAGATGGAGCAAAAGTAACTTTGACTCTTAGGACAGAGGATAACTCATCGATTTCAACTTTAGGGATTTCAAGCGTTAACTACAGTAAGGCTCACACAGATAAACGGGCTCCATGTACAGAGCTGCCTGAAATGAGTTTATCCTAACCCATTGGAGTCTGGATGAGAGGGTCTTTGTTTCTCATAAGTGAATTTGGTACGTTTCACGCTCATTTAGCATTTCAATTCTACTATACTGTTGGTGTATATTTTATTTCTTTTCAAATGATTTGATCTTGTGAATTAAGCAAGGATTCTCCAGAAATCAACATCTGGGTTTAATATATCAATTTTAAAAGACTTGATTATATTTTTATATATGTTAATGTGTGTGTGCCTGCATAGGTATTTTGTGCACCGTGTGTGTAGGAGCTCGCGGACCTAGAATATGACACAGAGGATGAAGATACAGGCAAGTCACCCTGTTGGTATTGGGGACTGAATTTGAATCTTATGAAAGTATTATGAAAGGGAGGGATCGTAGCTGTTGAGCCATATCTCCAGGTTTATTATACATTGATTTAAATAGCTTATCTTAGAAATATTATGGTATGCGTTGTATTCTATAGTTAACTACTTCTACTATTCATAGAAATATTGGAAACAGAATGATGTACGTAATTTTTGTGAGATTTATATATAAATGTTCTGAGATAATTTCAAAAGACTGCTGTAAATCCAGATATTTCAAATTCAGCAATCCATACAAAGTGATGATGACATTTATCTTGTTTTTCATATTGCCTGCTTATAGTACCAGCTTTTAACTTTAGTTTTTGTACGTGTGCATTTTGCCCGCACATACATCTGTGTATAATTTGAATTGTAGTCCCCACACGGGTCAGAGCATAGGATCTGTGAAATAGAAATTAACAAACATTGTGAGCCATCATGTCAGTGTTAAGAGTTGAACCCAGATCCTCTCTAAGAGCGATCAGTGTTAAGTGTTGATCTATCTCACTAGCTCTTCACACGTGACATTAAACAAATAACTAACAAAACCTTCAAATTTTAAAATACTGAAGACCAGCTTCTGGTATATGCTAGAACTTAGAGATTGATTCAGACTAAGTACACTGTGAGAATTGAGAACAGAAAGACTCCTTCAGCATTTACCTAAGACTATAGAGCAGCATATTAATGCTGAGATACGAATAAAGAAAATACCAACGTAATTGAGAAAGAACCAAGGTAAAACATGCAGGTAAAATTTGTAAGGTCAGAGGTCATCACAAAGTTTAATAGGGGAAGCAAAGCCAGACAGAGGGCAAGGATTTGGGGGGTAGAGTTAACACACAGGCTTCTTGGTGCATTAGGGATCCCAAAAAGCCCCTGAAGACCGAAGTCTGGAAGAATGAGCCACGTGCCCATCCGATTGGAGGCAGAAACTGCAAGAAACAAGAGGTGAGACTTCCTCTTGTTGTTGATACAGCATCACCAAC